>OY744519.1:83174796-83454796 GCA_963556195.1 Sepiola atlantica | reverse complement strand
CTTTTGATACTGGTTGAGGTCTTCTTGGAAGCATATTAACAAGTCGCTTCTGGTGAAAAAAGAACAAACAGAAATTTCAATTTTGGGGAGCCCGGCCCAAATTACCATATTTGGTCATTTTGGGCCAAATACACCTTTTTGGACTTAATCTAGACATAAAATGATTTTCTGACACTGCTTGATGGCTCATTTGAAACATATCAGCAAGTCGCTTGTAGTAAAAATGACAAAATTCAAAAATCAATTGGTTTATCAAATATAGAGAATACATAAAGTTAAAAGTATTAACTGACAAGGCGCATATAAAGGTACAAAAGTAAAAAGTATAAAAGTTTAAATGTATTAAGTATAAAAGTATAAATGTATGTATTGGAATTGGAATAGCTCGTTGGAAGCGTATTAACAAGGCAGACTGGCATTGTTTCTCTGTTCTTCACTTCAAATTGCGTTCATTGGACTTTGCTCAAAAGATACTGTACTTGTTGTTCTGTGGACAGAAGGACTGGAGGGAGGATGAAATGAATAACTTTGGATATTATGCAGATCCTCAACAATGCGAAAAAAGAATGTATCGATGCAATCCGAAAAATCACTGGTATGTTAATGGAGGCACCATGTGCGAGTGGAAAAAATACAAATAATGGTCCGCTTTGCAACAGATTTTTCAGCCCTCAAAATCGCTTTTACGGATGTTCTCTCATCCGTAACAGCGTCGATTGCGAACATTTTGAAACGTTCATGAGTAACACCAACATCATCCTGACTATCACCCAGTCTGTCACAAACAAATGTGTGCATGTGGAAACATTGAAAACCTTGAGCATCGAGATAATGTTTTATCTCAGAATTGCCTTCATCGATGAGAACACATGCATATCAACTTAATTATTGATGACCGTAAAGGGGGGGGCTCAAGTTAAAAAGTGAGGGGGCTTATATTATAAGTTATCATGAAAGTCACACATATCAGCGCTGCTGTTTCTGTTTTTGTTGTTGTTATTGTTGTTGTAAAACCAATCAGATTTCTGCAGATATTTTACTCCTGACGCCGAGAGCAGCAAGAGTTAGCAGTTGCATGCAAAGTCTGGGAAGGTTTGGCCCAGAACACAGAAGGTAATGTTGCAGAAGCAACGTTGATACTCACACTTCATTAATTTACGCGTCTGACACACCATTGCTTGCCACACGCAGAGGCAGAGTCGACGAGAGGATGACAGATCCTGATGTTGACTACTCCTGAATTTCCACAAGAGCCCTGTTAGCCAGATTTCGTCCTTTTACCGCTTGGTGCCAAACCTCTCCGCCATAGATGGCTTTGCCAGGAACCGGAGTTCCAGAGGGCATAGCTCTGACACTACTACGTTGTCACGGTGAGGAATGATTGGACCTTAGGAGGAGGGAGTTGCTGCTGCTTCCTTCAATGTCTTATAGCTTACACATATATACACACATAAAATAAACACACACATAAATTTATCATTAATGTCACACACATCAACGCTGTCGCTTCCTTCTATGCATGTGTGTACATTGAATGCATATATGTAGAATCAAACAATGTCGCTTAGCACAAAAAAGAAAAATTGGTATTTTTAATAACATTTTTGTCTTGATTAAAATCAAGAATGAAATTGAAGTTTATATAGGTTATTCTCTTAAATTTACAGACGACCATAAATTGTAGACTAGTCAAGGACTGTGGTACGAATTAGGCAAACTAGATGGTTTCCTTACATAACGGCATCTATGAAGCGTCATAAATTCTGACTGATCAGTAATAAACAGAATCTGGAAGTATCCGTAAATAACAAAACTGTAATGGACTAAGCCAATCCCCTCAATATAAACGACAAAAAATAGCCTGTGCCGTGCATGAAATTTGCATAGCGTCCAGGTGAATTGATAAGACGAAAGAATTTGAGAAGGAACGGAGAGGCGGCAGGAACGACGGTTGATTGCTAGACGATTTTCCTGGATTTTTTGTTTTGTTTTGTGCGTTGTTTTCTTACATGTACAAAAAGTAAATTAGCCTCTTTCTCACAGATGAGAGGTAGCTAGTCTTTCTCTTTTCTATCGTTATTTTCATGGTAGGTGCTCGACTGAGCTCCAATCTATGGTCGCCCACCCTGTAAAACAGTCATAACAAGAACTCTTCTAGCTGCAACCACTGTAAATAATTTTCATTTTTTCTTCTGTTTACCTAAAGCTAAACATAACTTCCATGAGCAAAATTTCTTTCCAAGAACTACCCATTTGTGGAACACAATATTATGGGGCTGCTTCTTAGCTGACAACAACATGGTCGTTTTTAAGTCCAATGTTAACAAATTCTTGTAGGGCCATCTTCTTAAATAACACTGGTCAACAAAAAATATTTTTTGCTCTGTTGTCTGGAAACAAAAATAGGTGATTCTGGGTAACTTCAAGCCGCTGAATTCGAATATAAAGGCAGTTTTGCCCAATCAGGTCAAGGTTTCTTGCTTTTGAAATTGATATTTTTTCATGTATTAGCTTATTGTACGATACTCGACTCGTTTAAGAGGACTGTATACTGTACTTTCAAGCAAGTTTTCACTGTTTACAATAGAATTGATACCTTTTATATAAATCATATTAAGTTAGATTGTATAGTTGACATGATTCCTGTAGATATTTTCATTAAGAGATTGTCTTGACATGAACAGCTCTTTAGCAGTTGAGGTACATTTTTCACGTGATTTCCCTGCTGTTATGTAAAGAAAAGATATCTAGTCAATATAGTTCTTTCAGCTTGATGAACATTTACTTTGAGATCTCAATTGGTAAAGTTATTTACTATATAAATTTCTTTTAACTCTTTAATTTGTTAATTGCAGCTCGCCAGAGCAATTCTTGTTCCTGAAACAAGTTGTACAATTAATATGGAAACAGCAAACCGGAAATGCTTGAATAAACCTGATGTGTTTAGTTGTATTCGTGGTAAATTTACTTTGATGGTAAACAGAATGAAAATTGAGGGTTTAGTAAAAGCATTTTATTTTGCATATTTTGAATTGATGCTTGGAGATTAGGGCAAATTATGAGCACCTCACATAGTATGCAAAGCTTGCAAAGAGGGTTTGAGACAGTGGGCTAAAGGTTTACGGAAAAGTTTAACATTTAGCATGCCAATAGTTTGAAGGGAGCAGAAAAAAAACATTATGATGACTATTACATTTATTGCATCACTTTGAAAGGTGTAAATGGTAAGAATAGAAAGTCAATATCGTATCCAGATCTACAATCTGCTCGAAGACCAATACTGTATAATGACGATTTATAACTTAAACTAGACACTATGGAACTAGATAATCATGAAATTCAATTAAAGAACCTGATGATCCTGATTTTCATGCAGATATAGGTTCTCAAATTCTCTAGTTATTCAATCAAGAAGAACTAAGCGATTCAATAAAATACTTAAATCTTTCAAAGGAATCATCAGAGGTTCTGGCATCAAGACTAAAGGAAAAAAACTTATTGCAGAAGGATGCAAAAAATAACTTTTTATCAGAACAGGGAGCAAAATTTATTACCATTTTTTACTGAACAAGATAACTTAGTTTACTGTAATGACATTGAAAATCTCCTTATGCAAATGGTTGTTACTTGATCACAAGCATGAAGAATGGCGGCTCTTTTTGGACAGCTGTAAAAGGAGTTTAAAATGTGTGCTTTTACATAACGGTAACAAATATGCATGCATTCCTATTGGTCATACTACAAAAAAGAAGGAAGAATACCAAAATGTGAAACAAGTTTTAGATAAATTGCTTTACTCAGACCACCAATGGGTAATTTGTGTAGATTTAAAAATGATGTACTTTCTATTGGGGCAACAGTTGGGTTATACAAAGTATCCTTGCTTTTTTTGCTTGTGAGACAGTAGGGATAAAGCACTACATTAGGTGAGGAAACGTTAGCCTGTGAAAGAAAATTTGGAGATTGGTAATCGTAGCATCATTAATGAACCACTTGTTGAAAGAAATAAAATCATATTATTGCCTCTTCATATCAACTTGGGATTGCTCAAACAACTCGTCAAGATACTCGCTAAATACGGAAGCTGTTTTTGCTATATAGGCAAAACCTTTCCGGGCTTAAGCAGTGAAAAGCTTAAAATGAGGATATTTAATGGAACTCAGATAAGGACATTGATTAAAGATCCAAAATTCATGAATTCAATGACTGATATCGCATCTTCTGCTTGGAAATCATTTGTGAATCTTGTTCAAAATTTTATCGGAAACCATAAAGGATTAATGAACATGATGTACAATGATTTGAGATGAGCATAAAGATGCACTATCTCTATAGCCATCTTGACTGTTTCCTAGAAAACTATGATGATCTGACAAGCGAAGAGAACGATTCCACCAGGACATAAGTATGATGAAGGAGAGGTACCAGGGGCTGTGGGATAGCTATATAATGGCTGATTATTGTTGGAGCCTTCAATGTGATTGTGCAGGTAACAACTCGCAAAAATCCAGGAAAAGAAGCTTTAAACCAAACGAATAAACTTAACTATGACTAGAAATTTCCTTATGTAATTGTGTCTTCTATTTAATTTACTACTACAAGTTTGATCCTTTTTGACAATTTTTTTTTGTTGTTTCTGGCTTTGACACCCACGTCTAAACACAATTGCTCCTAAAAAGCATAATCCTGATGTATAATCCATGATAAATTATGAGTAATATTTACGGTTGGAGGGAGGGTTTGAACTGATACCACTAGATAAAAGGAAATGTCGAGATTTTATCTTTTTAATTTGAGGAAATAGGACTTTATACAGTTCAAATTTCATGAAAAAACATTCACAAAATGAAATAATTCAATTTCCGGTACACTAAAAATCTGACCTGATGAGAACAAATGGACAGTATTTTTGGATTTAGCGTATTCAAATGATCCAAAATCACTTATTAGCTTCCCGACAACAAAATATGTGTTGATGAGTGTAATAAAATTCTACCCAAACTTATTGACCTTTATCCTCGAGTAGCCTTTGAGCCTTGATAAGCGATGGCTCATTAGTACATAAAAACATTCTCATTTATTTTAGTCATCAACAGAATTACTAAAAAAAATTGGTATTAATTCTACACCGAGTTCAACATAAAGATTCCCAAGTTTGACAAGAGACACCCGAAGAACGTTACCTCGGTCGAAATGTTGTAAGAATAACATCCAAGATGAGAACTGTAATCCGAATAATCGAAATCATACAAATGGACTACCCGTCTATTGCTAAGGGAACAAGAACAATCTACCTGTAATATCATAGACTCGGTTCGCCAGACTAAAACAAAAAGTAAAAGAAAGAGCAAAACGAAGAGATATACGTGTGTTTTCAATTCGAGTCGGAGTTAAACTGATTAGTTTTCCCTGGGCATTCTTCATGTATCTCTACATTGCGCATGCCCGGTTGTCTTCTTGATTTCCGATTTGGAAAGGGTCGCAAATCGTGACTGAACATTATACTACCTCCGTGGATTAAATAAAGGGTTCGATTTGAAATTCGGTCTAAGTTCCCGCGTTTGACATAAAGATTCCCACGTTTGAAAAGATGCACCTGAAGAAGTTCAGCGGTTACATCAGTCAAAACATTATGAAAGTAACAACCAAGATGAAAACAGTAGTCTGAATAATCCAAATAATAAAAATGGCCTATTAATTGTTTAGTACACATTCAGATACTTACCCATGGCTGGCTCAATAATTTCTGACAACGAGAGCAGCTGAAAACGAAACAAAATGACGAAAACAAAAACACTGATTGCATTTTATTGATTTTTGTTTTGTTTTTGGTAATTAATAGGTATTTAATTTGGAACTAGGTACTTATATTGTTGCATTTTATTTTTTTACCTTCCTTGTTTGTGACATTATAACCATTATAGAATGAAATTTCCCTTGGTTTCCGATTTTTTGAAGTTTTGGTTGAAATTCTCATCCCAGGAAATTTTTCAATCCGTGACAATGTGGCTGGATAAATTTCATCCCTGAACCTCTGATTTTGTGAAAATTTGTACTGAAATACTCACCGCATGACGTCTCACAGGAAAGTTTCCCAGTCTGTGACCATGTGGCTGGATAAATTTCAGCCTAAACCCTTAGGCGTGACAGTTGTTCCAATATAGCTAAAAATAAAATATCCAATTTCAAATCTAATACCTACGTAGTAGGAAGCATCGATCCTAACAGACTTTTTGTCATGTTATGATAAAAAAGAACTCAGAAACGAGAATTCAGCAACAGGAAAGACGCCAGAAAATGAGCTCCTAAAAATAACCTAAAATATTTTCTGAGTTACACAATGACTTGGTACAAGTATTTATTTACCTCCTCTCCAGGAGGTTAGACACAAGGTCAGATGTGGGTTTTGATGAAAGTGTTTCTGTGGAACAAACTGGATTCGAACCCGGCACACCCAAGTCCGCGTATAACAACTGGGGGAAAAAAGTAAAATGTTATTTTTTTATATGCTCTATTCTCATAAAAAATAAATAAGTTTGTTAATTTATAAAACAAACAAGTAGTTGCGCCTTTCATTTCTGAGGAGGAACTAGAGAGATGACTAGTGAATCTATTTATCTATGAGTGAAGACCGAATTATTTCCTTTACCTGAATGGGTAAACTGCCTAGTCTTCAGTTTACTACATCACCATACAGTGATATCTCATCTAACTACACCTACTAATTAGAAAAACACCCAATAAAATGTAACAATGAATATAAATCATGCATGGAGTATTGTTGTCACATCTGGGCTAGTCTCTCCCTCTTATACAAAGTCCAAAACAAAGTCACTGATTTAATAGGTCCCTCCCTATCCACCAAGCTCCAGCCCCTGGACCATCGCCGCAATGTTACATCATTTCAATGGAATGTGTTCTGATGAACTTGTTCCTCTGGTGCCCCCTTGACGTAAATACACTCGACCAACCCGACAATCAGCTAAATCCCATCCATTCACTGTGGAGGTCCCCAGATGGCAGAGAGCCTTCTACTCCAATAACTTCTTTCCTCGTGCTGCCAGCCTTTAGAACTTTCTTCCTGCTCCCTGTTTCCCCGACTGTACCGATATGCAGAAATTTAAAACTAATGTGAACAAACATTTAGCTACACAGCTCCCAATTTAGGATTACCCCCCAAAAAACTTTCACCATAATTCTCAGTAGCCGCTTACGTTTACAGTGGCAGCTTGCCTTGTTTGGGGTAAACTATTTTATAAAAAAAAATCACGAAGCGTTTTTAATTTTGTTTTTTGTTTTTCGTTTAGTTTGTGGTCGTTGTTTTCATTTTGTATTATTGCTTTTTGGCTGTTTCCATAATTCGTTGCTGAAAATTATCGAGCCAATATTATCGGTCATGGGTAGCAAAAACAATTAATGCGCCACTATCCTTTAACTGCAGGTAAAAATAAAAAGCTGAGACGCATATTTGATGCAGATATTTATCTGTCTTCCTACGAGGGCAAGATGTGTCACAAGGTCAGTTGTAGTAAGGGTGAAGGGTATCGTTCATTCAGAATCAGTTGAGAGCATAGTCTGAGCGTCCCCTCAGTTGTATCTCACAAGTTAGCTGTCAGACAATAAACCTATCTCTTTCGGAGATGCAACCTGGGATGAAGACTTCCTGGGGCAGTCAGGTGGGTGAGCATGAGACACACAATTGGTAATCCTCTTTTTTTCAGATTTGGTGAATACTTCTGGAATACTCTTGTGCATATAAAGTACAGATTATAAACTAGGGGAAAGACACTATAGAAATATATTTTAGCCTGTTCTATGCAGACTACAACATGTTCATCTTCAAATCCAATGTTAACAAATACTTGTCATAAACCGCCCTCATAAGTAATAAAATTTTGTTTATTGCTTTCGTAATATTCTCCATCATTCAACTGACAATTCCTCCATCTTATTAATCCTTATTCTCGAGTGGCTTCCAGCCTTGATAAATGGTTACTCATTAATAATAATAAAATAGAATTAAGATTATAAATACTGCCTGCTGTTCTTTTATAAGCTATTTAAAACTAACAGAGATATATCTTTATTTATATGAAGTTAGGTATGCGTATATGTTTATATATTTCTATGTATAGGAATCATTCCTAAATTAATTAACAGCTCGTTATAAATTTTGGAACACAGCTGCTAGGCATAAGGATGAGTAATGTGGGTTATATCTAATATATTAATTTAGCTTTATGCAAAGAGGCAATGAGGAGGTGGAAGCCCTTTCTGAAAATTCAGATACCTCTGATTTTTGTGAAATTTTAACAATAGGTATTAGACATCAATTAATAAATGTTCCCCAAATTTAAGGTTTTTTGGAGTATTTTAAAGGGGTTTTAAGGGAAATATTATAGACACAACCTTCCATTTGAAAAATCAAATATTTCAGATTTACATTGAATTTGATCCATATTCATTAGACACTAATTAAGCAAGATTCCCTGAATTTCTTCTTAAGACCGCTTAAGCTTAAGCCTTAAATTTGAGACATTTTCTCGAATCATGTAATGGATTTTGATTAAAATTGGAATAAGGATTCTCGACTTAAGTTTTATTATCATTATATCTTGGTTTTAATCTTAATAAGGAGACATAAAAGTGGTGCAAAACGGTTCTGTTCGGGGAATTAATTTTACATCTCCTGAGATGGGTACGTAATATATCCTTACTTCAGTTCTGCTCTGTTTAACCAGGAAATTGCTGATTACAACATAAATATTGTAAAGATTTCAGCTATACAATAATTTCAGCTGATGCTGTGAGTCAAGTAAGAAATGAAGACTTTCGGGTAAATGAAGACAGATATTAATTTTGGCATTTTATTTTTAAATCTCAGATGAGCTGCTGTGAAGAAGCTGTGAAGCAATGAGTGTCTGGAGGTTCAGTTTATCGTAGACACAGGAAGATAATTTGAACTTTCCGGTAGCCATGATTGATTAAAAAGCTGCGTGAAAGAGTTGCTCACCAGGCTTGTCTGTCGATCTTTGTTCATCTTACGACTGTAGACAAATTGATGATGAGTTATGATACCATAACTAGCAGGACTCATGACCCGGCGTTGCCTGGGAAAATTGACGAAAGCGAGAATCGCAATTCCTAGAAATAAATTGACCAGAAAGAACCGGAAAGAATTTGTTCACCCAAAATACTAAGCATTTATCAACGATATAAAACATCTCTTATCTAAGAACTGTGGTTAATGTAGTTTCAGAATATATCTGATTATGGGGGTTTATCTCCAAAACCTTTGTAAGAGTTTGTGACATATTTTCATTTGATGGACATCCAGTGGACCCCACAATATTGTTGTATTATCTTTGGACAAGACAGATACTACACTTTGATCGTAGCCCGAAAGCCTTTATTTATCCTTTCTTGTACATTTTTTGAAATACAAAAAAAGTGTTGTGGCACCAGGCCAAAAAGGTTGGGATGAGATGGGGGGGTTGAGGGTTGTCCACTTGATCTATTCTCTAGTTACAATCACCAACATACCACATTTACTCTATAGGATAACTATATTTAAAATATTCTCAGATGATTTTTATTTACAAAAGATATGTACAATTTGATGAATGATGGGGGAGTAGGATACCTAAAACACATAAAAATAAAGAAAAATAACAAAAATGAAAAATAAAATAACTAAATAAAATGCTAAATGGGGTGAGTTAGTAAGCCACTCCCAATCCTATAAAAAATATATGAACTGCTCAGTGTTTTCCGGATTATATCAAGAGCCGGAAACAAGCAAGTCACTTCCTAAGTAACAGTGGGAATTGGCTAAGATATAAAAGAAATGGGGATGGATCTTTGGGATTGGATGGTATCCTTTAAGATAAGTACCATTTTAGGGCAGATCAGGGGCAAAATAAATTTCAGGAGTGGGCATCTTGGAAGATATCTAGTAGCAATAAAAATAAAAACGGGGACAGGACTAAATCATTCAACTAGCTCAGAGACTTTTTATAAATGGGATGAGTTTTTAATCAAACCCTAGACAGGAAACACATACTTAAACTTAGTTCCTCTAAGTACACATACACTAGCAGTGTGTATCCACTTCCTTCTAAACTGAACGGAATGTAACTTCTTCATATCACATCTAATTTTGACTTTGAGCTGATGTTTAAAGTATAAAATCAGATCATAATCAGAAAGAGGTGCAACCGCACGCCCAATGTCTAAGCGTGAAATCCACACTACCAGTCTAGCTACAACTAGGATCACGAGAAGCACTATTTGTTTCTCCCTAGACCACAAAGGATTCATAGATTGTAGATGGTGAATGTTACGTTAAGGGGCACCAACTGCTCGGAGATGATGTTTATTTATCAAAATTCTACATGTGATACACTTTCCTTTTAAAGACAAGAATCTTATCAACTAGCCACAAACCAACATTATTCAGAGAGATAGATAGATAGATAGAGAGAGAGAGAGAGAGAGAGAGAGAGAGAGAGAGAGAGAGAGAGAGAGAGAGAGAAGAGAGAGAGAGAGAGAGAGAGTACTGGCTATCATTATGATCACATTTTAAATATACACTTAAGTCAAGAGAAAACAGCTTAGTGGATAACATAATAAAATCGGCGAATTCGAACAAAACTAAAATTGTTTTTCTGGAAACACCTACCAATAAACAGCTAAAGCACATCCAAATCAGAATTCTATATGAACCTTATGTTTACGGAGCTATACCGGTTTTTGAAATAGGGGAAAAGACGTTACTTTATATATAAGATAAACAATCTCCACGGATGAATAATGTTGTTCCTATTTACTTGCCTCCCCACAAGGGCAGAGTTAGACACAATCTCGGTTTTTAGAGTGGAAAAATCCAGCTCCCTTAAAAGAAGCACTCTGAATTTGAACAAAAATTAAAAAATTACCACAGTCTAGAAGGATTTCTCCTTCACTGACCGAGGAGAGAAAAGATGAAGTGTAGTATCAGAACACTTTGCTCCTAATATTGTAAAAAATATAATACATCAAAACAGTGCAAAAGTCTTCACGGCAACAAGCGATTAGAGCTTACACCATTCTGAAAGCTTTATGGAATTGTATTGTATCCATTAGACTATCCTGCATTCCCATCTCGTTCTCCCTTTGTTCATATTTTTCTCTACTCCTGGGCAAAAAATCACTTCTGATCCAATGCATCGCAATTCCTCAATTGATTCATAAGCTGATATCATTTATCCAACCATGGTTGTAGAGTCCCTATTTGATACTGGGACAATAATAACAGGTGATAGCCGTCACAAACCTCAATTAACTTCTCATATCATGTTTCTACAACTTCAACAGTCTAGTTTGTTTTAATTCCGGATTGTTTGAACCAGGCTTGATTCTCACTGATACCGGATCAAACCAACAAATTAGTTTGAGCTTAGTCATGCTTTTCATATGGAAATGAAAATAAATAAATACACATAACGGCAGGATTAATACATCAATCAAAACACTAAGTACACAGGAAAATAAGACAAATTAAATGTCCCACAATAAAAATAAAAGGAAAAGAAATAGGAGGAATAAAATGGCGGGAATTAAAAGTTAAATCTATTGGTAAATTAACCATTATTCAAAATAAGGATTGTGCAAAAATCTTAAATAATAAAAAAAAACGAACGAAAACAAATTTGAAACAGAAAAGAAAAAAGGAAAGAAAAGAAAACGCCATAAGGTCAGATGTTTCTCTGTTTAAAAGATGAGAGAGATATTGGGGAACACCGCAGATAAATTTGAATTTAAAAAAAATTATGAATGACCTTAAAAAATGTTAGAGAGAGAGAGAGAGAGAGAGAGAGAGAGAGAGAGAGAGAGAGAGAGAGAGAGAGAGAGAGTATTTGTAAAGAAAGGGGACGTTGTCCCTCTTTTAAGTTTCAGACACGAAATCAAATAACAAAACCTCATTATAACAACAACGAAAAGGGTTTATTCACAAAGGTTACCTATACCGTTTGGTATAGGTAGAAAGAAACTTGGGCAGTGTCCGAGAGAGGAAAAGGAAATTAAGAGTTCTTAGAGCTGCCTGAGGTCTGTCAGCAACTATCTTCAGGCGAAGATAGTATTTGCTGTGAGCGTCCATATATATATATATATATATATATATATATATATATATATATATATATATATATATTACAGAAGATTAAAACAAAATCGTTACCATCGGTTTCAAATCTAAACAAAGGGGACTTAAAGTTAGTCTCCTATGCCGGACTCTCTTCACCCTCTGTTTATGTCTGTAGACGGTACCAATGTTGTTCTGATCTTCTGTAATTTCTATATAAATAAATATTACGCTCTTATTTTTGAATTTTTCTTATAATCGAGCACTCTGCTGGGGTTTTCTCCACTAACCTTATATATATATATATATATATATATATATATATATATATATATATATATATATATATATATATGTGTGTGTGTGTGTGTGTGTGTGTGTATTTTTTATTTGCATTCCATACACCATGAAGAATTAGCCCAAAACGATAATTTTCATTAGTCTTAACAACTTCTTTATTTCTGTACTTAGCTGAGTTTTTTTTACATCTCTCATCTTACACACAAAAGAATTTGTTCCTATTCCTTACGTGCGTTTCTTGGCAAAAATCGGATAGTAAAGGAGCTCTCAACAGTATTAAATGTTACCATTCATTTATGACCCCATTCCACTACAGTCTGATTTCTTTATATATAGGTAAATTGTGATATTTTCCTTCAGATATCTAATCGAGTTGAAAAAAAAGTCTAAATATACACAAGAGGCCATTAACCCACTCCCCTAAATTCCTCAAGTTCAAAACCTCCCCCTCCTGCTCGCTTTCTCTCTCTCTCTCTCTCTCTCTCTCTCTCTCTCTCTCTCTCTATCTCTCTCTCTCTCTCTCTTTCTCTCTCTCTCTCTCTCTATATATATATATATATATATATATATATATGAGATACCTTCCCTCGACCATTTTAAGTGTTGGTCAGTGAAAAAGTTCATGGAAAAATCAGGTCGTCCTTCTCTTTTTTGTCTCATTTTACTTCAGTCGAAGTTCTCAGAAATCAAGAGGCCCCCTTCCTAGGGCTAACACTTGATCTCTATATGAGATACATAGATATTCGAATATTCTATTTTCTTTTATCTCTCAAACGTTGATTTAGTAAACAAGTTAACAACATTAATTTTCCTCTTCCCAATTGACCAGTTAACTATGTTATAGTATATCTTTCGTGTGGTCTCTTGGTCTTACCGGATTCCAGGACAAGAATTCATCTACTCTGGTGGAGTATCTAGCTTAATGATGTTACTAGAGGCAACATCACTTGAAGAACCTGCACCATTCCTCGTATAAGCCAGTGTGGAGTATTGATTTACTCCTCTCCAGGAGTTAGGCACAAGGCCAGTTTTTATCTTACTTCCACAAGTAAGATGTGACCCAAGGTCAGGTCGGGAAAAGTGGGGTTGAAAAATTGCCTAAGCCAGTGTGGAGTAGCCATACCGAGGGATCTTATTTGGGCTTCGAATACTATGTTATTCTGAATATTTGGTCAGGGTTTACTGGTAGCATGAAGTATCCTCATGCCAGGTTTTCCTGACAAACCCCTATACAGAGAGACCTTAGACACTCGAGGACAGTGTCTAGTAGGCATTACAGTTTCACTCTAGAAGGCATGAAGTTTCTCTTTGCATTCGACTGTGAATAGCAAAATAACGTAACAATTAAACTTGCTACACAGTCAGTCCTGCGAATGACTAAGCAAAAATGAAAACAATGTTCGTCTGTCTTACTGCATATCGACAACACACACATACTCTTACTAATACCATTACTACTTTCTTCTTAGCAACACCATAGGTATTAAAGATTGATTACTTTTACTTATTGTTTTCTTTTAATAAAATAAGGTTTTCTTATTTTATTGCATATCGACAACATACTCATACTACTACTAATACTACTAGTACTACTACTAATACTTTCTTGTTGCTTTAAAATCTTAGAGAAGATCCTCAGGTATTAAAAGATAGAAAGTTAAAGAAACAAAACGAAAACAATGAAATATGAATTTCTCCACGTGCATCTCTCTCACATCTAAGAAGTCAAAATCGTTGTTAAATAGAAAAAGGTTTTTAAACTTTAATTTCACCATCATTAATTTGACACCAATGAAAAAATGAGGATGGCCCATCCCAAACATGAAACTTACAGTTTATAGGTGATATCAGCGTCCCAAATTCTCAAATCATTCAATACAATAATGCTGAATGTAATGTAAGGATGCACGGATGTGTAAAAATACCTTAATATTTTAATCGGTTGATTCTATCTAATGTGTATTTGAGGTGTGTGCCTTAATTAATGTAAAAATTTGGTGTTTACTTTAGGTTAAATATTCGGTGTTTACTTTAGGTTAAATAATTATCCATGAACCTTTAAAAGTCATATCTGTTAATGTTAGAAAATGTGAAAGATTATTACTCAAAGCATTTACTGTAGCATTTACAACCGGTGAAGCAAAATATGTATATTACTAAATAATTTATTCCTGTATAATGGGTAGCGGTGGTAGTACATGTTAATAAGAGGGTAAAAATTACGTCCCCTTTCTCTTAATATAACAAAAAAAAAACCCTAAAATATTGATCCGAACTGAATAGTGAATCGATTAATGTGATTGTAAATGAATCTTTTTCAGAATACGTACCGATTTACGGTGAAAATGAATGCCAATACAGATTTTTTAAAATGTAACTTTTGTTTATGAAGCTATAACGATCAATGAAATAGGGGGAAATCTCAGGTTACTTTATATATAAGATAAAGTGACATACGTTAATAAAAAATATGGCCTTACCAACTCACCAAGAAAAAGACATAATTTCATTAGTGAAATAAATGAGGTCGCACTCTAGAAATCTATAGACTATAAATCCCAATGTTTTGTTCATGGTGGAATAGGAATGCCATATTATAAAAGTAATTTCCACGCACATTGAAAGTTACGCAACATTTACATTTGTATTGTTATCAGTATGCCCCTTTGAATTACTCATATTAAGACTTCTACTGAATTCGCGTCTAATAATAATTGGTCTGTTTGGAAATCAGCTACAAAAGAGAAAAGAGTATAATATTCCTAAATGTTATTAAGAATAAAGAAACACATTTACATTTATGAAAAAATAATAAAAGTAGACCCTGCATAATTCCATTCAACCATTCATGGTTGAATCCAATATAATAGGTCAAGTGCATTTATATATATATATATATATATATATATATATATATATATATATATATATATATATATAAATATTAATTATTTATTACCTACAGACATCGATGTTTCATGCTAACGCAATCTTCAGTGCAGGAAGTTAATTCTCAACGGTCGGCGGGCTCGAACTCCGATCACAAATCGCTACTAATTCGCAGTCAAGAGCGTTAACCCCTCGGCCATAGGAAATTAGCTAATAATTAAGGAGGAATTTAACTTTGTAAATAGCGAGTCGGCGGCTAATTTACACGAGCAGTTGAAAGTGATCAACAAACTGTGTTTGGATCTTGCATATATATCCCCAAAAGGTTGATATGCTAAAAAATATTTCTAATAACTTAAAACAGTTATTACTAACAAGGCTACCCAGCGTTGCCCGGAATCCTAATTTCCATAAATGAAGTAGATTATAGGAAAAAATAAAAGTAAAACTAAAAGATCTGCTTAATATTGCAATTTGAGGTGTCTAAGTTTAATCGGGGACAAAATCAAGATAATTATGACCTGGTTGAGGTTTGAACTCACAACCTCTGTTTCTAAGTATAGCACGATTACAGATTGAGCCACCATAGGGCAAGTACGAAATGGCTATACTATTAAGTACATAAACCAGACTGTCTTTTTTTCCTTTTCTTCTCCTCTCTCTCTCTTGTCTGTCTGTCTGTCTGTCTGTCTGTCTGTCTCTCTTTAGAGTTGAATGTGGATCATCCAAAGGCAACGAAAGAAAGGGGAGAAAAAAAGGGGAAAAATATATCAAACAGAAAAGTATTAGGGAAAAATCGTCTTCACTTTACATATAAGATTACACGGTGAGTGTCTCACCAACTCTATGTGGTTTTAACTGCTTGGCAATCAGGTATGCAACTATCTATTGGAACAAAGCCAAGAACGGGCAAGGTAAGACCTGCGTCAAATCGGCCTCTCTTTAGTTTGAATTTATCAAGCGTCGAATCTTGGTATTCTTCACCGTTCAGATTGATTAAGTGTTCCCATAGTTTTGCAGTTGACAATATAAACCACTGACTTCCATCACGTTATGTCAAACTCGTAACTCATGACACACACTCTGACTTCTTTCTTTTTTTTTTTGCTCAACATTCTGTGGGCTAAAAAGAGAAAAAGAAATACTGACCAGTTTGGTACGCACATAGTTTGAAAACAAAAACACAAAATTATTGAGTTTGTGGAATAAGTCCTACGCGTTTTTTTTTAAACAAAATATCTTTGGGTAGCCAAACATTTGGCGAATGACTATTTCTGATTGTTGTTCTAACATTACGTATATTTATGATTTTTGTTAATTTCATTACTTTCTGGTTCTATTTCAGACCCCTAAAGTGTAATGTCTAGTAAACAAACTTCTCATTTTCGACAACTTTTTTGCTCGAGGTGTCATTTGTTAATTTAGGCTGAACCATTCTTTACGCTGCTTCATATTGACATGAAGACACTATTTTTCATCGCCAATGACAATGCGATAAAGTCGAAAAATCCTCCTTGGCCTTTTGGCTAAGACCAGAATGTAGTATCTGTTCCGATGGATGCTATACTCTATACACTGGTACCGTCTTGGCATTCGGGCCTTTATTCTGCCGGTCTGAGATATTGTTCTAGGATGCGCACCCTCCCAGGCTTTACCTTCTCACCCTTTAAGAAGGGATTAGCCTATTGCTAATCGCTTGAGGTGTCCCTACAGGGGAATGCCGACGGAGCTTCTCAGTCATGTTTTGTAGGCCAGAGTGCTCTCTCTCTAGGGCGCTAGCTTTTTAATCACACTTTCCTGACTTTGTGTCAAATCGTACTGCTGTGGGAGGTAGATAAATACACAGCAAAAAAAAGAAAAAAAAGAAACAGAGTTTATAACCATATTGTAAGCGATGCTGATCCAGCAGACTGGCTGAAATTATTGTGCGCTGATTTTGGCTATAGTCATTCAAAGCGAGTGACACCCATGAACGAAATTTTTTAACCTTCCCCATTGGATGAAGGTGATTTATCACAATTTTGTGATCGCAATTCATCTGTTTCACCAATTCTCTGGTCATCTGACAGGAATTTCTGTGAAGAATAAACCCCATCTTCAAAATTTCCATTTTCAAAACACATTGTTGTCGGGCGATACTTTGAGTATTACAAACTTCATCTGTTTTGGCAGCATTATCTCCTCGATTATATGCAAAAAGCGCAAAAAGGTGTCAGAAATAAGCAGTTTTTCTTTTTACTTTACATTAAATTTCAGGGGTCGGAAATAGAAGCAAAGATTAATAAAATTAACAAAAAATCATAAATATACGTAAATGTTGGAAAGCAATAAGAAGTTGTTATTCTAAAACCTTCGCCACATGTTTAGCTTCTCAAAGATTTAAAAAAAAAAAAACGCTCACGGCCAACCCAACGTTTTACCGGTCCATTCATAATACTTAAATTTCGATTATTTTTTAATAATTTATTTATTTTTATCATCTGTTATTTTGACAGATCTTTTAAAAATAAAATAGTTGTTTTTACAAAGATGTGTTTCATTAACAATTCTAATGGTTACAGTATATCTTTATAATAATGTAAAGTTATTTTCCTCCTATTTCATTGTCTAGTATAGCTTTCTAGTCAAAAGCTGCATATGCGAATCTGCTTTAACAACCATTTAGGCCAATGCTTAATGCATGTTTCTGGCTGGACAACTCCTAATGTAGTCATCCATATAGGAAGTCGGAGGAATTTTCACTCTCACGCTCAAATCTACTACCACTGCTACACACGTTCACCTTGAAGACTTATTCCTCAACCCAATTTGATGTGTTTCAGAGGACTTCAGCCGAAGTTTTTGGACTGGCTCATTGAACCCTTGTGGTTTGATCGAACATTGGGTAACAACTACTGGCTTCATCATCATTTAGCAGTCGCACAAATAGGTCTTTCATGTTATTTACATATTAAGGGCTGTTGTTCTTAGTCTGGTTCACATTTTTCGACCGTTTTACCCTCTAATGTTCTTCTGGTGTTGCATGTAACATTCTGTAAATTTCAAACTGAACTTTTTATTTATTCCATTATCATGCCTTTTACATATCTAGTATAAATTAATTATTTTCTTATGTTTCTTAACCAGGATTGAACTTACAACCTCTCAGTAGTAATCTAGAATATCTCTGAACCAAAGCCTATATCTACTTGGCCATGTGTTTACTAGGAAAATCTAGGATGATTATTTTTATTTATAAGCCTAATGTATTGTGTGTTTAAAATTTTTTTTTTACCTATATTCATATTGCATGTTCTATTTTTATACTGTTACTAGAAGAATACTCGTCCCAGGACGAGTAAAATTAATTTACCGAACAGAACAGTTTTTGCCCCTTACGGAGATTAAAATCAAGATATAATAATACAAAACGTTATGTCTAGAATCCTTATTCCAATTTTGATCAAAATCTATTACATGTTTTGATTCTAGAAAATGACTAAAATTTAAGGGGTCTTAAGAAGAAATTGAAATTCAGAGAATCTTGCTTAATTGATACCTAATAACTACAAATCAAATTCAATGCAAATCTGAAATATCTGAATTTTTAAATGGGAGCTTGTCCTTATGTTATGGCCCCTAAAAGACATTTAAAATGCTCCAAAGAAACTAAAATTTGGGAAATATTTATTATTTGATGTCTAATACCTATTGTTCAAATTTCACAAAAAATTTAGGTATCTGAATTTTCACGAAGGTCTTCCACACCCTTTTTACTCCACTCCCATTGCATAAAACTAAATTCAACTAAACATAGCCCACATTACTACTCCTAATGTCTAGAAGCCGTGTTAAAAAATTGATAATGATTGGTTAATTAGTTTAAGAGGTAATCCTGTACATGCAAATATGTAAACATATACACATACTTTACTTTATATAAATAGATTAATTAGTTGTTATTATTACCATCATTTATTCAAGAATTATCTGCCCTTTTGTTAAATTATTGGTTCCCATATTGTGTTACCGATTACAACAAAATGCATCTTTTGAAGGCTGGAAAGTGTTAAGACTGAAACGCTGTGGAATATGACAACAACCAAGATTAACATTGCAATAGTCCGAAATATGTTAATAAAGTAAACAACAACAATGCCTCATTACGTTTCGGAATTTTTTAGATGAGGATTGATAATTTGTATCATTTGGATTATTCAGACTACTGCTCTCATCTTGGATGTTAATCTTCACAGCGTTTCGGACGATGTAACCTCTAACCTCTTTCAGGTGCGCAAGGACCGTGGTGCAACGGATAAAAGTGCTAAATAATAATCAGTTCTAAGTGACACTGAAGATTCAATCCTCAGTATCAGCAATACTAAGAATACAATCATGAATTACTTAAGACTTCATGGTTGATGGAATGAAAGCAAGCTACCCTTATGGATTAAAAAGGTTCCGTTTAAAATACCATACAGATTCCTGTGTTCGACATAGAGATTCTCGAGTTCGACGAGACACACCTGAAAAAGGTTGGAGGTTGTGAGAATAACATACAAATTGAGAACAGTCGTCTGAATAATCCAAAATAATACAAAGAATACCTCATTTGAGAAATATCCTCAAATACTCTATCATATGAGTATTGAAAGTTTGTTTCTATACGCCTAGAAATTTGAAACAAATGACTCTATAATAAGTTCCGAGGACTGATTTTCATTCCAGACCCGAAATAGAATTGTTTCATCAAATCTGTTGTAAAGGTTATTTTTACTAAAGTGTCACCACTTATAAAGGCCAAAAGCCACTCGAGGATAATGATTAATGAGATAGAGTGATTGCCAGTTGAGAGATGAAGAACTTTATGAGAGGATTTAGAATGATTGTTTGAATGGACCAAGTTTTAATACTTGTAGAGATGCGTCATGAATCTGTTGACATTGGATTAGAAGACGACCATGTTGTAATCTGCAGGGAAGCATTCCCATGATAATGTGTTCCACAGATGAGAAACCCTTGCGAAGAAGTTATGTTTGTGGAAATCCTGCCTGATGTTAGGAACACGGAGGAAGTTTTTGATTTAGATGTCTTACAAGGAGGAACCAGAAATTAGAGCTCAGTCGAGCACCTTCCACGTCATTCTACCGCTTTAGAAAGTATCTGACTCCTACTGCAATCCTCAAACTGTATGAAGGTCAGATACGTCCTCAGATGGAGTACCGCTGCCACATCTGGGGAGGTGCTGCTCAGAGCAATCTTTCTTGCTTTGGCAGAGTACAAAACAAACTCTGAGCTTCAATCTCTGGTTTCTCCCAGTCAACCATTTACAGCAAGAACTCATCTAGCTACCACCAATGCAAAGAATTATCCTTTGTTCCTCCGTGTACCTAAAACTAAACAGAACTTCCATGAGTTTCTTTCCAAGAACTTCCCATCTCTGGGAAATATTGCCATTAGACTACTTCCCTGCCGATTACAACATGGTCGTCTCCAAGTTCAATGTCAAGAAAAACTTGTCAAGAAAAGTTTGTCAAGAAAAGCTTGTCAAGAAAAACTTGTCAAGCCGTCCTTTTAAGTAACAAAATTATTCTCTTTGCATCCATTGTTTTCTAATCCTCTCATAGTGTTGTTCATCCTACAATTAACAATTTCATTAACCCTTATCCTCGAGTGGTTTTTCCCTTGGTAAGTGATGACTAATTAGTATTAAAAATTAGCCAGTTTCACCCACTTGCTATCGCTTTGCAATTTAATTCCTATTCATTACTTGAAATCATTGAAACGAAACTAATTGAATTGATAAGAAAAAGAAGACAAAACTCTTTATCTCCCGTCGTTCTGTTTTAATAATAATAATAAGGGAATATTATTGTGTCTATATTAAAAATGAAAGACATTCTTTCCTTTCGTTTTTATTATTATCAGATATTATTGAGATTAAGCCTCTCCTTCTTTGTCATAAAAATTTTTCAGAAGTGATTATTCTTTCTTTCCTTTAAAAAAAATTATTATCCATATAATAATATGCTAAGGCATTTCATGTTCGTAAGTACGTTATCACCTTTCATACGCATCTAAAAGAAAAGAGATTGTCCGATTAGCTGCTGTCAATAAGGTAAACAATTCCGACTCTAGTCATTTAAAAATGAATTGTTCCAAAATCAAATTATGTCGTCCTGTAGACTAAAAACAGTACAAGTTTAAATAAATACATTTTAAAATATAACACTAGTTTTATTGATTTGAAGAATATTTTGCTCACAATTATTTAACAGCAGAAGACAGAGAGAATATTTGTTGTTCAGAAAAATGTAAATCGCTCCAATTTTAAAGAAATAAAGAAAAATATAAAGAAAGAAGAGACATATTGGTTTTATTTATTTAAAGAATATTTAGCTGACAGTGACAATTATTTTTATGAAAGAAGAAACAGTCATTTCTTCTTAAATAGTATTGACCCTGACAGACATTTATTATTTCAAAATGAATATTATTTTTAAAGTAAATTATACAGCTGAAATAGAAATAGAACAGAAACTATAGAAAAACATGATAGCTATCAAAGGAACTGAAACTACCCGATATTCATACCCCCCCCCCCCCAAAAAAAAATAAAATAAAATATGGTGGCACCAAACTCGGTTGGTATCGAAGAAAATGGTAATGAAAAGTCAAGATGGATGGTAAGATTAAGGAAAGCGAACACCATCCAAATTCATGAGTAACATTCAAAGATTTGAAGGTCGTTGCTTTTGATGTAAGAGTGACACACAAAATAACACATACACTATCATCCCCTCCCTACCTCCCTCCCTCCCCCTTTCGATGTAGAAAAAAAAAATCTTAGAGGTTGGTTGGGATCGAACTATAAACCAGTTGGGCCGACGTCAAAAACCAACGTCAAAATTCTACAGCTGTTGCGCCAAAGGGAAATACTTGAAAATATGAAAATTAGGTGACTTGAATGCTTTTCCAAATCTAGGTGCGGCACGCATGCGCAGAGCTTTTGATGTAAGTGTGACACACGAATACACACGTTATCATATTAGTATATAGATAATAATAATGAAAAAATAGTGGCACTAGTCTCGGTTGGTACCACACAAAATGATCATAAAGGGTAAAGGAGAATGGAAAGACCAAGGGAGAAGAGCAACATCAAGACCTCCCTTGAAAGAATGCAAAAATTGCTGGAATCTTGGGGTGACTTATTGCCACTCAAATTCCAGAGAAAGACAACATTTGTTATCAGCAAGAAATCAATGGTAAACAGCTGTTGCGATAATGCAAAATGATTTACTTAGAGGTAGAGTGCGATGGAAATCTCGGGAGTATTGACCCTGACATACATTTATTATTTCCAAAGGAATAATATTTTTAACAGTAAATTATACAGATTAGTGTAGAAAACAGCGTAGTATTTCCACGGGGTCCTGCTGGTTAGTTATTGTTAGAATTAAGCCTCTCCTTGTTTGCTCATAAAAATCAAACTTGCATTCATGATTATCGAAGCGAGCTGGACACACGTACGTTCACTTTTATTATATAGAAAGAAAGAAGGAAAGAAAAAAAAGAGTTGCGCAAATCTCTCTGAGACAAAAAGCAAAGGAAGCGAATTAGGTGGACAAGAGAACATGAAACGGGAAAGGACATAAAAGGTTAAAGGAACAGGCGTTCTTTTATCGGATGATAAATGAGCCGCGCGTGGTTTTGCAATAGTACAAGAAACGCTTCGATGGCGACGCTCAATACATGGCTCTCTCCAACAAACATTCTTCCCTTGCTTGATTTTGTCCGTCTATTTGCTTATGGACGCAGCATTGCATTAATGAGGCTCTGAGAAGATGCAATCACCTGAGTCATGACTTGCAAATCTATTGACTATGGCCGCACACATCAATGCAATTAACTCGATGCTTTTTATGAAATGGTGCCACACTTTTGTTATAGAGTTAATCATACTGAAAAAATGTATTACTAATGAGAGAAAAAAAAAAAAACTATTACTAATGGAGATTTGGTATCTGCATGTCTGAA
Source organism: Sepiola atlantica (assembly GCA_963556195.1). NCBI lineage: Eukaryota > Metazoa > Mollusca > Cephalopoda > Sepiida > Sepiolidae > Sepiola > Sepiola atlantica. The sequence continues at coordinate 83,431,464 of OY744519.1, read as the reverse complement.
GCCGAAATTATACTATTACTTATATATCTGAAGCCGAAATTATACTATTACTTCTATTATTAATGGAGATTTGGTATCTGTCTGTCTGAAGCCGAAATTATACTATTACTTATATATCTGAAGCCGAAATTATACTATTACTTCTATTATTAATGGAGATATGGTATCTGTCTATCTGAAGCCAAAACTATATAATTATTTCTACTACTAATGGAGATTTAGTATCTGTCTGTCTGAAGCTGTAAATATGCTATTACTTCTATATCTGAAACAGAAGCTATACTATTACTACCTTTTAATACTCAATTCAGTTTACTATTTCAAACTAATGTACTATCTTTCCATACTCAATTCAGGGGGTGTAGTGTAGTATCTGTTCTGTTGTTATAATACCATCCCCCAGACATTATCTTCTCCTTATTTTTTTGGGGGGGGGGAGGGAAGGGGAGGAGTATAGTATCTGTTCGTTCCTGATGATACCATCCTCCCAAACATTACCTCATTTGAAGGGGTAGTATCTGTTTGTTCGTGCTTGACATCCATAAAAATACGTTTTATTTTATTTTATTTCATTTATAACACGAAAATTATAGAAATAAAAATAATAATTGAAATGTTAATAAGAAGTTCATAGTTGAAAGTAGGTGTACACACGCAGAGGTTAAAGACTATAAATTTATTGAATTTTATTTCAATTATCAATCAATGTCACTTTACTTACACATCCTCCCCCATAATCAATACTGAGTGCTGATTATATCCCCTTAGAATCCCTCTTCCCTCCCAATTGAATATTCTAAAATAAAAACAATAAGAATAAAATGGTAGTAGGTCCGAGTGTGAGAATAAAGACTCCTCTGCCTTGCTTCATTTATGACTATTTATTTTATTTTTAAGAACATAGACTAATATTTGCCACACATGACTGACGAAACAGATTTCATTTTTTTGAATGGAAATCGCTCCAGACAAGGCATGAAGCCACTTGATCCAAGAAGTTAAAAAATTACCACTTCAAGATCAAAAACTATCCAAGATAAGTGTTAGTACCTTATACATGATCATGTACCTTTTGTTAAGAAAGTTATTAACGTCCATGAAATAAGGAAAACTGACTTTACTTTATATGCCAGATATATGTGTGTGTCTGTGAGTGTGATAAGTTTTGATAATAGAAAATAAATATTTAAAAAGAGAATTATTTATTTATTGCAAATTCGCTTTTGAATCAAAAACATTAATTGAAAATAAATGAAATCATATTCAGTCGAGACAAAAGAAGTTTCAATAACGGAATGCTTCCCATATGAAAAAATAATATTTCCAGAAGCATAACGAGTGAGAGCAAGGTGAAATAAATTGGAGCAAAAAGAAACCTCAAGTGAGTTGGGTACATGGGGAGCAATAAATGCTCCTGAAGTTGAAGAACTTTCTGTTAACGATTTCCATAGGTTTGTGTTGTCTTTAATAATTGATAGATTCGAGAAAATAGTTTGTCACCATAGGTAATGCTGTTACTTATCTTTTCATATATATTTGTGGGTAGTAGCGGTGCGAAAAAGAGGAGCTTTTTCTTAACTGTGATATCATGTGCAATAAGTGAGACAAGCTCTCATCCTATCTTCTGACTTTGATTTAAGTGTGACCAGACAAGCTAATTAGCGGCTGACCAGACAGTCGTCCCCCTCACCTGGATGGAGTATGGGTACAGAAAATAATGAACAATGAATACCATGGTCAATGTGTAATGTTTTATCTGAATTTCCAAAAATTTTCCCATTTGTGGTTATTACAATTCAACCAGTCAGCCGTCCTCATGGGAGATAAAATAAAGATTAGTGGCATTTTTGTAAGCTAAAATGGCTATACAACACTAATTTTTAATTAAACATATGTGTAAATGAGAGAAAGCTACTTAAATGTACAAAGTTCAATATATATAAGATGCAGTTCGTCACATGTCATTCACTAAAATAATTAAAACGATTAAAATAAATACAAGGTTTATAGTGTTTGTGCTCAATACTGATATAATAGTTATTTATAATATCATATAGCGGGAATAACATCTACTTATCTTATTGGCTACTGCAGTTTCATTATGTAACACTCCTCAAGAACTTGTGTCGACTGTGGGCCAGTTAATTGAAAATAAGTTCTAATTTTAAGTGAATCAAAAGTTTTGGAATGCTAACTATGATGTATAGAAATTGCTAAAGTTTTTTCTTTCTAAATTATCTTTTTAGGCTACAGAAAGGCAAGAAGAGAAGAGGTTGTAGTAGCCAGACTTTGTATAGGACATACATATATAAACCACAAACATTTATTGAAAGGTGAAGAGTCCCTAATGTGTATATCATGAAAAGAACCTTTTAAAGTCAAACATATATTAATAGAATGTCAGGATCTACAACAAAGCCGAGGGAAATACTACAACTAGAAAAATCTAAAAAACCTGTTTAAAGACACAAATCTGACCAAAATCTTAGACTTCATTAAAGAAGTTCGACTGTTCAAAACAAATTAATCTCAATTTTCAATTTAATTAAATTTGATTTAATTTAATTAATTAATGTACTTATTTTAATTTCATTTTTCAAAACAATATAAAATAAATTGACCTACCTTGGGATTTCATTTGACATTACTTTTTTTTTTTTAACATAGTTCACCCCAAACAAGACAGGTCGCCACTGTAGACGTAAGGGCTACTGAGAAAAAGAAAAGGGAAGAAGGTTGGGGGGGGTCAACCTAAATTGGGATCTGTGCAGCGAGATGTCTTTTTACATTAGTTTTAAATTTCTGCATGTCAGTACTGTCGGGGAAACAGGGAGCAGGGAGGGAGTTCCAGAGGCCAGCAGCACGAGGAAAGAAGCTATTTGAGTAGAAGGCTCTCTGGCATCTGGGGACCGCCACAGTGAATGAATGGGATTTAGTTGATTGTCGAGTTGGTCTAGTGAATTTACATCGAGGGGGCATCAGAGTAGCCAATTCATCGGAGCATAATCGATTGAAGTATTTGTAAAACAAGCACAAGGATGCTACATTGCGGCGATGGGACAGGGACTGGAGCTTGGTTGACAGTGAGGGACCTATTAAGTTGGCGACTCTTTTTTGGACCTTGTCAAGGAGGGAGAGACTAGTAGATGATGCACCAGCCCAGATGTGGCAACAATACTCCATGCATGGGCGGATGGTGGCTTTGTAGAGATACAGGATAGTGTCAGATGTGAGGAGTTTACTAGTATGGTAGAGGAAGCCAACCTTCTTTGCGGCAGCCTTGGCAATGTCTTCAATGTATTTGTTCCAATTCATGTTACCTGTGAAGGTTAGGCCAAGGAGTTTGAATGATGAACTCTCAGGTAGGGTGTTATTTGCCATGACCATCGGTGGTTGGAGATGTTTCTTGTAGTTATTGAAGGAAAGGAGCTTTGTCTTTGTGGCATTAAAAGTTACCAACCATTTATGACCCCAATCTACTACAGCCTGGAGGTCATTTTCTAAGGATTCAGCCATTGCTTTGGATATGATCGCGTCTGTTTTGCCAACATGGCGAGAGTAAAGCGTGGTGTCGTCAGCAAATATACCAATCTCCGACTCTATGTCATCAGGGAGATCGTTTATATAGATCAGGAACAATAAAGGTCCAAGGATAGATCCCTGGGGTACACCAGCATTTATGTCATGTTGCTTAGATGAACGGCCATCGAGGATAACCTGGATTTTTCTTTTGGTTAGGAAGGATCTAATTATATTAAGTAATTGCCCAGTAATACCGTATGAGCGTATTTTCAGGAGAAGCCCTTTATGCCATACCTTGTCAAAGGCTTTGCCTTGTTGAGTGTATGATACATGCGTTCAGAGATGACCGTTAGGATGTCTGCAGTAGATCGTGCTTGTCTAAATCCATACTTGCGGTCAGAAAGAAGTTTAGCATTAACTAAGTGCCGTACTATCGCTAGATTGATTAAGGATTCAAAGATTTTAGCAAAGATCGGCAGTAGACTGATTTGGCGGTAGTTCTGAGGATCGGTTCTATTCCCAGAATTCTTGTAGACTGGTACCACAGAGGCAATTTTCCAGCTATCGGGGAAACAAAATTCAGCTAGGCATTTATTGTAGAGTTTGGAGAGGACAGGGGCCAGTTCAGCAGAGCATTTCTTTATTACTATTACAGGTATAAGATCAGGCCCACAAGCTTTGGAGGTGTCAAGGTTTTTTATGATGTCTCTGACCTGGGATGGGGTGATGACCAGGTTATCAAGTGTGGCTTCAGTCCGCAAAGGGAATTTGGGGAGGGGGTGGTTATCTGAGTCCAAAGTAGAGTTAGAAGCGAAACGCTGGACAAGTAGTTCAGCCTTATCAGTGGCCGTGCAAACGACATCATTGTGGTTTGATAGTGGGGGAATCGTTGATTGACCATTATTCACTACACTATTGTAGATTTTCCAGAAATCACGAGTACCTAGTTTCTGTGACTGAATGCGTTTTTTTGTTAACTCATTATACGTTCTCTTTGCTTCGCCTATCACGGCCTTGCAATTATTTCTTGACTCTATAAATTTATGTCTATTAGTAGCTGACTTATGGCGGCCGAATTTACGGAATGCTTGTTGCCTCTCAGTAATGGCAGCTGTACATTCCGAGGTGAACCATTGAGGAGAGTGGGGCTTGCTAAATAATTTTCGCATGGGGACATAGGCTTCAATGCCTGCTTTGACCCATTCAGTTAATTCATTTGCACACTGGTCAGCAGGGAGTGAGAAGGTTTCCCTCCATGGGGCGTCGTTGATGTGATCTCTGATTGACTCAAAATCAGCCTGCTCGTAGTATCTCGTTGTTTTGAGCAACGATTCATCAGCTTTTGGACGACTTTTTAGGGTGATATGTATCATTAGCACAATGTGATCAGCATTCCCGTCACACAAGCCTCGGGCATTGAGGTCAAGAAAATGTCTAGAAATGAGGCTTGTTGGTCTACTCGATCGGGTATGCGGGTCGGAAAATCGACAGTCTGAGAGAGGGAGTGAGCTAAGGAGAAATTATACGTAGAGTTGCCGGCTGAATCCCAACCAGTCGCGGTGGTGGGCATTAAAATCCCCAAATACATGTATCTGGGCATTCGAGTCAATTAAGAGTGCTCTATCTATGCTTTCAGAGACAGAGTTTAGCAGAGTACATCCTGGGTCGACGGGGAACGGTATAAGAAATATAAGTAACTGACACTGTGATGTAAAGTCAATCTAAAGCACATGTAGTCTTGGTCATCTGATTCTAACCTATGTTCTTTAGTGTTCCGAACATAAACTCCTAGCCTGTGCATATGTTTGTCAGAGTCTTTACGGTAGAGTGGGAAGTAGTCAGTCATGCCAAAGTGGTGAGAGGAGATTGAGGATTGAAGGTTAGTTTCACTTAGAGCTAGGATATCCGGGGAGTTTGTCAGGAGAAAGATTTCTACGTCGTTGATGTTGGTTCTAAGTCCCCAGATATTTGTGAATGCGAGCCTCAAGGGCGGAGGCAAAAATGTTTTTTGTTGGGTGTCTGGTTTAGGTTTGCTTTTATTTTTTTGTAATGACATGTTTGTTGGCATTAGCAAACCTCTAGATGGCTGTTATATGCCGTAAACCAAACCAAACCAAACCAAACCAAACATTGACATTATTTTATTTTATTTTTTTTTCTTCTGAAAAACTCAATCATGTTCTGCAAAGTCAAAAACAAAAACAATAATTTTCCTTTACAAAACAATCAAACCAAACACCATGAATAAATATTTGAAGATATAAAGAACTTGAAACATAAAAACTTCTACCAAAATGACCGCATTTGGCATTAAATAAACCGAAAAAGGTTGATATGCCGTAAAACAACCAACCAACCAACTTTTAAGTGGTGTTAAATAGTAAAGTAGATGTTTACTCATATGCCTACATTTACTTAAGATACATTATTTTTGTTCAATAATCTCTACATTTCTTTAAATATAATTATCTGCGATTCCTTTTCTAGACATAAATTATTGATTTTTCCATTGTGATTATACTAATAAACCTTTTTGCTGAATTTATGCATTTAATATTGATATTCATATTTTAGCTGTATACTAAATTTTGTTGGGCGACTAAGTGATTGGTGTCGTGGACAATGGCATTGAATATGGAATCGGATTTATTATGTTCTATTACGCACTAATAACACTTAAGAAAAGTAAGACACCTTAATCCCCCATCTATGTGTAGCAAAATGGCAATTTGTCTCCAATTAATTGTATGCAATTGATCGTTTCCAAAAGGTGCAATATTTTGGCATAAATAACCCCCAAAGTGTTTGTATGCTATAAAACAAATAAATCACACACACACACGAATACATAGGGGTAAGGATGCTGACTACTATACTAGCAGTCAGCTCTTTTGTATTTCAGAAAACTTACCATCTCTAGCCACACTGAGGAGCCATGATACGACGCAACGGCTATCTGTGAATTATCTGTGGATTATATATATATATATATATATATATATATATATATATATATATATATATATATATATATATAGTCTAAAGAAACTTTGAGTAATTTTAAACAAAGAAAGAAAATGCAGTTTAAATTCCCAGGGATACTAACTAAATCCAAAATATCACAGACATAGTACTTGCCCAAGCTGACTTACCGCTGGAAAATTTACAAATACAGAAGGAAATTCAAGTATATAACAGTGAAACCAAAACAGGGGAATATATATATATATATCAATTTTAAGTAAATAATATTAAATTATTTTTTACCTACATACACAAGCGTTTCAAACTTTCACTCTCATCAGTGCAGGAGATGATAATCTCAGATGGCCACAAGATTCGAACCCGGTTACAGAATCACTCTAGACTACACAAGTAAGCATCATAACCAAACTGCCACTAGACATTACCACATCAAGAAAGGGAATTTAAGTTCTATTTATGCAGAAGAGGCACATATAGAAAGGCTGTCTAGAGTGTTCGACGAACGTTGTCGGAACATGCCATATAGCTAAATGACAGTCTATTTTTAACTTCCCCGAACAGGGCTCAACTTAAATCTCTTAAAGGGGATAATAACAATATTAATTTTAAGTAAATAATATTAAATGATTTTTTACCTACATATGCCAGCGTTATAAGCTTTTGCTCTCATCAGTATAGGGAATGATAATCTCAGACGGTCACAAGATTTGAACCCGGTTACAGAATCATCCTACACTCCGCAAGCAGGCGTCATAAGCAAAAGGCCATATATATATATATTTTATAAATAAATATTAATTATTTATTACCTACAGACATTGATGTTTCATGCTTACGCAATCTTCAGTGCAGGAAGTTAATTCCCGACGGTCGGCGTGCGCAAACTTCGATCACAAATGGATGGATTGATTTTTCCTTTGGTCATTGGAATGCACTATAATATATATATATATATATATATATATATATATATATATATATATATATATATATATATATATATATATATATATATTTCTTTATGGCCAATGGCAACATAAGATATCAAATATAGCAATAAATCACAGTAATCAATGAAAAAGCAAATAATAGAATTACTCTTCATCTAAAGCCAGTGTTGCACCTGTCATTATTTAAAAGCTGCCACAGTTTTCAAGAGTGCAAAAGTAAATATTTGTATGTTTTGTGGGGCATCACTAATTCGTGTGAGAAAGCTGGAAGACAAATAGGTAGAAGCAAGATGGCTGACCTACTTCTGTATTTCGTTTGATTGGAGAGTTCCTGTCAGACTGTGATGAAACACTTTGGCTGTAATGTATTTGCATGTGAATTTCCCTGTCTATTCAAACACTATGCATTTCAATGGTGTTCCAGAAATTCAGCCAAGAATTGCAGTAAAGTTTTGTTTTACCCCGTTTCATATTGCAAACCAAGAAAAATATTTTTATCAGGAAATACATTTTTACATTTCATAAAATGTTTCCAACTGTCATGACGAATAGTTGCTTGTGAGATTAAGCTCTTATCAAGAGAATTTACGATTTATTTATTAGTATTTATCATAGTATAGCCTTGTGCAACAATAAATGAACTTTCTTTAAACTCTCTCTCTCTCTCTCTCTCTCTCTCTCTCTCTCTCTCCATATATATATATATATATATATATATATATATATATATATATATATATATATATATATAAAGATAGATGAAAGAAGAGTGATTAACATGTACGAATGTCCAGATTTATATCAACTTCGATTGTTCAATGCAAGGTATATTCGGTAATAAAATTATGTTTATTATTCTTTCCTTAAGCCAAGGCTTTTCAAAGATCAAAATCTTATCATCAGAGGAATTACATAGATAGATAAGTTGGCAATTACCAACTGGACAAACCCCATATCTTTTTTACACGAACTTTTTTTCACTCTCCATTACTTAATATTTTTTCAAATGTTGAATTTTGACTTTTCCACTGCCAACTTATCTATCTACGTAATTCCTCTGATGATAAGATTTTGATCTTTGAAAAGCCTTGGCTTAAGGAAAGAATAATAAACATAATTTTATTACCGAATATACCTTGTATTGAACAATCGAAGTTGATATAAATCTGGACATTCGTACATGTTTATCACTCTTCTTTCATCTATCTTTATAATTGCTCTATCTCGTATATTGAGCTTAAACCACTTCACTATAGGTTCTATCTACTAAAAGTTTACTTTTAGTTTCATATTTTATTCTATATATATATATATATATATATATATATATATATATATATATATATATATACACATACATACATATATAAATATATATATGTATATATATATATCTGTGTGTGTGTTTGTGTGTGAATGTGCGTGTGTGTGTGTTTATTTGAATGCCATACCTATGGTTTCATTGATCAGATGCAAATCAGAAGCTGAAGTGCACAGTCAAAACACATCTAATCATTTCTTAATCTCTCTCTCTATTTCTTTCTTTCTGTCTGTCTTGTCTGTCTGTCTGTTTCTCTCCCCCCCTCTCTCTCTCTCTCTCTCTCTCTCTCTCTCTCTCTCTATATATATATATATATATATATACATAGATATATAAATAAATAAATATATATATATATGTATATATATATATATAGATATATAGATATATAGATATATAGATAGATAGATAGATATGTCATGAATTAGTTGACAACACAAATGAATAAAATGCTCGATCGTAGGTTCTACAAGTGCCAATATAAAGTATTTTATTTAAAAACTATACATTACTGTTTGGTGTACTGGGGGTTCATCGTTCTGGACATACGGTCTCTGGGGGGTAGAAACCGTTTTATTATTGTCAGATCGAATCTTCAGCACCTTTCAGCGGTTGCAAACTACGAGAAAAATGGGGAATAAAAATCTCAATTTTATTTTATATATATATATATATATATATATATATATATATATATATATATCGCTTCATGTTTTATTTTACTTCGAAGAAATCAAGGGGCCCCTTCCTGGGGCTAACACTTGATCTCTATATGAGATACATAGATATTTGAATATTCCATTAAATTTCTACTTTACCTGTCATACGTTGAGTTAGTAAAGAAATGAAGAACATTAATTTTCCTCTCCTCAACTGACCAGTTAACTATGTTAAAGTATATCTTTCTTTTAGTCTCTTGGTCTTACCGGATTCCAGGACAAGAATTCACTTTGTCTGGTGGAGTATTCAGCTAAGTATACTTACTTGAGGTAATAGTACTAGGATAAAGTGCACCATACCTCGTATTAGCGAGTGTATAACCGTGTCGAGGGGATCTTATTTGGGCTTCGAATACCATGCTATTTTGAATATTTTGTCAGGGTTTACTTGTAGGGTGAAGTATCCTCGTGTCAGGTTGTCCTAACAAACCCTTGTACAGAGAGACCGATGACAGTCGAGGATGGTGTCTAGTAGGTAATTCAAACTCCCCTTTTATATATATGTGTTTGTGTGTGTAGAACAAAAAACAGTCTCTAAAAATCGGAGCAGAATTAAGACAGCCGATCTTGGACAAATAAGGGCTCGATATCCTTTCAAATAGAATATATAACAATTGATAATAAATTGCACTTAGTTTAACACTTTACTGCAGTTTCAGAACATTTCCGATCATCAAAAGTGTACCTGTTAATTATTTTTGAGTATCTATATGTATTTATAATCATATATGCATAGTAGATTAATACTAGCAGGCAAACACAGCATAAACCTGTACATATGTTATATTATTAATTTTCCACAATATAGTAATTTTTAAGCAATAAGAAAGGAGGACATAAAACTGTTTTAAAGGTGCTCAAAGCTACACACGTGGGAAGATTTGATGATTATCTTATTCTACCTTTCGTCAGTCAGAGGTGAAACTGTTCTCTTAATACTTTTCTCAGTCAGCTGGTATCTTTATGAAAAAAAAAGATTAATTTTCTTAAATACGAGTAGCTTCTGGACTATCTTTAGAGACAACACAAAGAGTCTCAGGGCTCTTATCTATGAGGACCTTACATTGCTCATACCTTCCTAAGATGCTGGGCAGCAACAGACTTAATCTCAAATATCACTTTTGTTACATGATTAAACTAACCAAGCAGTTATTTATTTCTCATAAATGGTCCGAGCTGACCCTAAAGTGCACTCGTTACTATCTCTAAATCATAATTTAAAAACATCTTCAATAATCAAATATGCACACAATGGCTCATTGAGTCCAGTCTCATCTCACAAGTAAAATAAACGCATATTACAAAGACATGTGTTCTTTCAAATATCTCCAATAATCGCTAAAAGAATCTTAGACAAACAATAACTGACTACTATTGATACTGGATGATCCAATTCCAGTATCCTGCTCTTTCTTCTTTTTTTCCTTTCTCTTTCTTTTTCAGTTTCTCCTTTCCTCTTTCCTTTTCTTATCTTGCCCTATCCTTCCCTGTCCAACTCTTCTTGCGATCTGGTTTCACACTACCAAAACACTTATCACTCCCCCCTCCAACACTTATCACTGATCCTGCACCCTTCTTTCACACTCTTCCCCATCTAACCCATTTTTTCATTCCCACCTTTATTACTTCACTCATTCTTTGTATACTTAATACGAGTTCCACCTAACAAAATTAATTCCATGAATAAGATCGATCATAGGGTCAAAAGTTGGAAAAAATAAAAACCATAAGTATGTTATTGTGTTAATATTTCTGTATAGTTTGTTTGCTTTCTTATCACCTACTTCCGTGCAAACAGCGATTCATTTCTGTCAGAAATTCATTTTCTTTTAAACAAACTTCCTTAGAAGCATCAACTGTCAACCAGACGGTTGGGTTTTTATCGCAACTGGAAGCACTTGCTTGTCTAGCCACACTGAAAAGCTGTGATACATCGAAACAGTCCGTCTGTGGATGACTACATATGCCCCCTTTTTGGGTTGAGCATTGTGTAAGTGAAATCGCTAGCTGCCATTAGAGAAAATACAAAGCTCTTTGTGAAAACAAAGGAGCACTCTGCTGTAGCTGACAATGTTTATATAAACATTAGGATTTCGCTTATTCACGGCTCATTACTGATTGCTAACTGGTTAGAAGTACCGACTGTCAACTAGACACTCGGGTTTCGGATCTCAGCTAGAAGCATTTACTTGCCTAGCCACACGAAGAGCTGTGATACAGCAAAACTGTTTGTCTGTGGATGACATATATATATATATATATATATATATATATATATATATATATATATATATATATATATATATATATATATATGTCAAAAAGGGTAAAATGACTGAAAACGTCTCATGTTTCCCTCTCTCATCTCCAGTCTCCAATGTTTAGACAGTACTGCAAATGCTATTTGTGCTTCTCTCATCAACTCTCCCTTCAATATTACAAACGACGCACTTGATTGAGAGCAACTGGCAAATAGTCAAACTAAAATTCTCCATTCTCTTTTGTCAACACTCTGACCCTACCCCTAGTCAAAATATATTTTCAGTAATTCGTTACTGAATTGTTCTACAATCTCACTCTCCCAATCCTTACAACAATGTCGGACGGGTTATGCTCCCCATAACTGGTTTCCAATATAAAACAATACTGATTTTGAACAGTCTCCAAGAGAAGCAGGCAAGTGATTCATTCCCTGTGCTACAAAGTGTCCCACTTAACAGCCACAGTGTTTTGAGATCAAGGCCATTCCTATAACAGGCCGATAGATCTAACCTTTATTTTGTTTTTTATTGGAGGTAAGATTTCCAGTTAGTCAGCAGAACTCTTTTAGTTTCTAACACTTCACTCTCATTTCTCAGAGAAAATTTCATTCTGAAAGGGAATTCTAACCCATCAGATTCATTCCAGCTGAGATTATGTATTATATCATAAAGTACATTTGGGTTATAAATGTGTGGGTATACTGTAAATAGTCAAAATTGAAATTTTTAGATAACTTTTTTTTTCCATTATTAATTAAAAATAAAAAAATAAAACAGTACTTCATATCCTTTTAATTTCTTAAGACAAATTTGCGAGTTAGTTTTAAATATTTTGTAAAAGTTTCATGTCATAATCGTTTTTAAGTTTTCTTTTCATGTTAAAAGTAAGAAATATAATTTTTTATGCGTTTATTTATTCAAAGTTACCTATCTCTTCATTCATAAGAATTTGTCAATAATTGTCATATTTATCAATTAGCTCATTGTGGTTCTTATTTGGTTTGTAAAAGCATAAAACATCAAAATAATCATGCAAGGAAATTTTCTCTCGTTTTTTAACTGATATATCACTTATCTTAGAAAATTCACATCGCCCCCAGTAAAAGACCTCAATTGCATGATAAGCTGGCCTGTTATAGGGGTGGCCTTATTTGAGATGCATTTATTTAAAAGCGTTCTTAAAATAAGAAGTAATAGTTACTGTGTTTAAATAATGAAGAGCGAGGACTGAGAGATACGGATGTCTCAGATTGGGCAAGCAAGATCACATGTTTGAAGAGAGGAGCATTTTGAAATAGTCAGCAGTCAAGTTTGGTGTTTACCAGTAGTGGCATACAGAAACTTATCAAGGATTTCTCTCCTCATTGCCTACCTAGAAATGGCAATGGAATGTTCCTAGGAGTCTATGATGCAACTAACCAACCGGCCAGAAATAATATTTAAATTTTTTTTTATTTACTTAATTATTACTTTTATATTTGATTAAGTGAATTTGAAAAATTTCTTTCATAAAATTATCAATAGTTTGGAAATTATATAGGTTTGAAATTTATCCTGTTATTATTATCACGAGTATTCTCCGTATAGGCATTACACATGCACATATATGTATACAGAATTGAAGGAAAAAACAAAATAAAAATTTAAGTTTATTTTTTTTATTTGTAACTAGCAGGAAGACCCGACGTTGCTCGGGATATTGAATGAAGATCACTACTATGTCCCTTTTCACTATACTCATAACACCATATTACTTTCTTTGTTTTTACTGCCTTCCGTTTCCTCTCCTAACCAAGATTGATTTTATGAGTGAGAAAATTAAACGATCCCTTAGCTTAGTTTTGATAACCTCACAGGAAGATTAAATCTGGACAGTATATGGAGATGTGTGCAGAACAGGAGACTTTGATGGTATGGCCACGTTGAAAGAAAGGATGATAGTTCTTGGGTTAGTAGATGTAGAACAGTTGCGGTAGCAGGTCCAGTTCACAGGAAAGGCCAAGCAAAACATGGGAGAATGTGATAAAAATGGACTTGAGACAAAGAGGGATAAATAAAGACCTGTCCAGAAATAGGTTAGTTTGTAGGTCAATTTCTTTAAAGCCATCCAACACGTGCCAACATGTAAAACGGACGTTAAACGGAATATGATGATGATGATGATGATGATGATGATGATGGGTACATTTTTTTAATGGAAATCGCTTCAGACAAGGCATGAAGGCATTTGATGTAAGGAGCTAAAAAAAAAAAATACCACTTCAAGCTCAAAACCCAGCCAGCCAGCATTTTTTATTCATGAATAATAGAAATATTAAAATAAATTTGACAAATAAATGCTATTATTTTTAAACAAACATAAAAAAACGTCTTCAAAATTAAGGCATCTGTCTGTTAAAAACAAGACCTTTATAAAAAAACTTAATTAAACTTCATGTAATATAATTTACTAGCAGGAATATCCGACGTTGTTCGGGATTTGATAATAAACACCATGTTCTATTACTTTCTTTTTTTTTACTGCCGTCCGTTTCGTCCTCTAATATAGTCATAAGAAACTGAAAATTTCGGAAACTCTTTGAATTAGTGTTTATACATATGGTCTAAATTTCATTAAAGTCGGATATATGTATTTGATGTTTTAATGGGGTTCTACCTCCATAGATCCCTTAGAGAAAATGCATAGAGTTTTGACACATTGAGGGTCATGTAAAGATTAGTTACCACTTCCATTGTCTTCCCCATAAAAATGTTATACATATGATTTAAATGTCATCAAAATAGGATATATTTGAAGTTTTAAGAGAGGTTCTGCCCCCATAGCCCCATTAGTGGCACACTTAGAGATTCGGGACCACTTCTATCGTCTTCAGCATAACAGTTTTATACTTAATTTAAATTTCATAACTTGAATTTCATGAATTTTATACTTAGTTAAAATTTCTTAAAAATAGGATATATTTGAAATTTTAAGAGGGGTTCTTCCCCCAGAGCTCTTTTAGAACGTGTACTTAGAGATTCAGGACCATTTCCATTGTCTTACCTGGAAAAGTTTACATATAAATACATTTTTAGTTTCTATATAGATTCTCTAACCTTTCTTTCTATAGGGAATACACACACATGCAGACATTTATATATAGAGAGATCATGTCAAAAACTGTTTCATTTACATTTCTCACAGCATTATTTTGTAAAGTGAAATTTTACTTTCAAATCGAATCATTTACATTCATCAGAAGAAAAAAGTTATCGATTTCTCAGTATCTGTTTAATTTTTAATTTTGAATACAATACAGAAATAAACTAGCGAAAAAGTTTTCTTTTGTATTTCAAATAGTAAAAAAATGACTTGTATTTAAAAAAAACTAGTACGATTTAACAAAGAACTAAAAGAAATTATCAGTGAACAAAGCGTCTTTTACTAGTAAATTTAGTTTTAGTGATAGAACGCAAATATTCGAGATTATAAAAAAATGTTCGGAATGCCTATCCCTTGAATACTCGGGATAATTAAGGGGGAGGTTAAAAAGTTCATGATTTCAAGTGATTGTGCCAAAATGGACAACTGAACAGTAAATAAGTTGATGTATTCAACAAGATAACGCAATTTCCCTCTTACACTTATAAATCTAAAATATTCAGCATTGTTTGTGTTTATTCATTCATCCCATATCAGCTTTCAGTTATGAAGAGGGGGGAAACCACAATGAGATCCAGTTCACCACGTGGAGTCCAGAAAAAGCTACCAAGAATAACTATAACAATATTCTTATTTGGTGCTGTGACCAGAATAGAACACAACGATTTAGTATTACAAAAAATAAAGCTGATAAACTTACATTAATTGAAATAAATTTTGGTAAATGTATAGTCTTTAAAACCTTTCGAGGTAAACCCAGTGTTACAAGCAGTACCAGTACTTTAAGTTAGCTGCTGCTGATGTTTTGTATGATGTCGCTTGATGAACAGAAAAATATAAATAGCAACATAATCTTATTTTGCCTTCAAAAATTTCACATTAATATTTTAATAGAGAATTTACTCTATTTACACAATATAATTATTATATATTATAATAGTTGAAAGGTCGTTAAACCAAAACTTACACAAAAAATTTGAAAACGTTGTGAAACCAAATCGAACTTACTTAAAGTCACTTAGAAAAAAATAGTAGTCGTCCTGTTTACATTACAAACAATACTAATACTTCAATTAGTTGCTGCTGATTTTCGGCATTGTTCGAATATGAAACAATACAACAGAAATAGCCATTTATATATAGAGATATTTAAACAGAGACCCAACATATGTTAATATATGAGAGATTATTATTATTAATTTTGATGTAAATTCACCAATGATAAGCACTGAGTACTGGGAGGGAGAGGAGCAAATAGTACATATAATTTACTTTTAGCTTTATAAATTTAAAGAACCCATGGAGATTCCATGGATTAATTAGAACAAAAAAAACTACCAAGGATTACAAACCAACATTTATTTTTCTGTGGTAGCATGTGTGTGTGTGTTTAATTTCCATGGGAGGGAGAATGTCAGCTTATGGGGTTTCTGGCAGTTGTTGTTGTTGTTGTTGTTGTTATTATTATTATTATTATTATTATTATTATTATTATTATTATTATTATTTGTTGTTAACTTCTTGTTTCTTTATATTTTATTTGTTTTGCATTCTTTTGCTTATCAACTCACAATTTTATATATTTTTGTTGTTGATTTGTTTCTTATTATCCGTTTATTACTTATTTGTTTAATAAATTAAAAGCTTTACATCAAAGGACATACTCCACTCGTTATCGTAATGTACCTTCACGACCCCAGAGATTTTCTGTAGCTTATCTAAAAACCATCAGCAGGTAATGAATATATCCGATAAGCCTTGGAAGATACAGGAAACTCAGCACATTGAGTTGCATCTTTGATGACCCCCCCCCCAGACACATTTAACGCTAGATTTCGGTTAAGGGTTCATCAAAAACATTATTTTTCATTATCTACTAGCTATGATATGCTCCCTCCGGTCGCATGTACTACACTACCTCCACCAAAGGAGGAGGTCATGCCTCAGAGGATAGTCTCAACAGAACGGATATTACCTCCTCCCCCAAAGGAGGATGTAATGCTTGAGAGTATGATATAATAATAGAACAGATACTACACTCCCTCCCCCCAAAGAAGAGAAAGTAATTCCTGGGAGGGTAGTATTATAACCACAGAACAATAATAATAAAGAGGGAGGAATACCCGAGGGGATGGTCTCATGATAACAGAACAGATACTACACTATCCCCCTCCCAAATAAATAAATAAAATAAAACATTAAAAAAACAGAAGGAGTAATGCTTGGAAGATGACAACATAACATATACTGCACTACCCACCCACCCTGAATTGAGTATATTCTATGAGCCGTAGAAGATACCGGAAACTGCAATAATATGCTCCCTTTCTGATAGTATGTTCACAAGAACAACGACAAAACGATGTTGCAAAACGAAATTCCCTTCTAAATTTTTTAATAGTTGGGTATTTTTATTTTATTTACATTTTGGGTTGTAGGAACTCAAGATTTTCTCTTCCAGGAGTCCAGTAGACATGTTCCTTCTTGAATGACATGGCGTAAACTGATTTTCAAATATCTTTATCTTCTGCTTACTAAAATATCAAAATGTTTACTCTAAGAGAGAGAGGGGAATCTTAAAGAGAGATAAAATAACACAAAATTGACCTCGGTCAGCAGCGGGAAAAGTTTGTGATTCTTAGGTCAGCAATTCCAGAACATTCCAAGACCAACTCTTTGTTTCAGCAGACTCGATGGCGCCAGACTTTCTTAATAGTTGGGTATTTTATTTTATTTACATTCTAAAACCTAGTTTTTATCTTTTCTGTTTGATTGTTGTATCGATTTATGAATCTGTTTTTAACAATCAATGAAAAGTCATTGTGGAATGTGATAAGGCAAACATGGCTATATAACAGCTGAAATACAACTGTCATTGTGGGTAAAACCCAAAATATTAAAAAATTCAATTTTTCACATTCAAATTGAAATTGAAATTTATTGGCAAAAAATAACCATGTAAAAAGACCAGTTCGAATATGCATACAGAGTGCGAAGACTATTTAAAAACATGTTTAGTATATTAAATAAACACCAATATTTTGAGAAAAAAATGTTATATATTTAAATCAAATTGACATAAATACTCTCAATGATACTTCTGTATCTAATTATTATATGAATCCACCTTTGGCTTCAATGATTGGTTCTATTGGGTCTCGAAACCACCCACAAGCTGAATTTAATTGGCTCCTATTCATTACGGACAATGCCAGCCTTTAGTAAAACTATTGTACTATGAAGATGCTGATTAGTCTCCTTTTCAACAACGCTCCACATGTAATAGTCCATAGGATTTAAATCTGGCGAGTTAGGGGCCACATTTTGAGGGTCACATGATCGTAAAAATTCTCTGATAACCAGTTCTGGGTTACAATGACTTTGTGAGAAGGTGCAGAGTCTTGTTAAAAGACATATGGCTTTCTATTGCATATTTTATCTATCCAGGGCTTAATGACTGGTTTAAGAACATTGAGGTACCCTAAGACTGCAGGAAAATGTAAGGTGGCATGACATGACATTCACTGCTCATAACTCCTAAAACCATCACAGTAGCCGGAGATTTGGTGTGCATCACCCTGGGTACTTCAGAAGAAGATACACATAGCCACCTATCATTCCGTTTGTTTGTTTTCTGATCATCACATCCCTCTAGCTCCAACCGAACCTTATGAATGAATGACCTGGCAATATATTAAAGGATGATGATTTCTAAATCACTATGTTTTGTAGCTAAAGCAACTATGACTGCATGTCTTTTTATTTCTTGGGTTGAAATCTTCTTTTGAATTGGTTATCTGAAATATTTCTTTTCATTTCTTGGGTTAACATCTTCCTCTAAATGAGTTATCTGAAAGGAAAACAATGATTTGAGTGTGTAGTGAACTTAAAACAATATGTCCTTAAATAGCCCTCACACAATGTTCATCTATATACAGTGTGGATGTTTGTCTAAAACGACTATAAATCTGGACACTACCTCCTCTTGTAAGCTGTTCCACGGAGCAAAAACACGGACAAAGAATGCTGCCTTTCTTCTATTGAGACGGAAGTGACGGTGGTACATCTTTTGCTGAGTCCCGTGTGTTAAGTTATCTTTCTTGTATTGAGATATAAGAGTTCTATTCTTTTATAATAAGCTTTTAGAGTGATCTCCCTTGTTGCTGTCGTTGTTGGGTATTGGCTGAGAAAACAAAGATGACAGTTTGGACAAACAGGCGTGTGTCCATCACTAGATTTATGTAACGAGTAAACTAACACCGTGGAAACCACGACTTCGTACTGGGGTGAAAAACTCCTTAAAAGGTAGATTTGAATTTTCATTATGATGTTGTGTGCCAGAATTGGGTCCACTTGCATCCTCCACTGCTCATATAGAAAAATTTATAATGTATGCAATTAAACCTCAAATCATCATCATCATCATCATCATCATCATCATCATCATCATCATCATCATCATCATCATCATCGGTTTACGGTTCGTTTTACATGCTGGCATGTGTTGGACGGCTTTTAGAAATTGACTTCCAAACTAATCTACTTCTCGCCAGGTCTTCATTTATCACACTTTCTCTCAAATCCATCCTTATCACTTGCTCCCATGTTTTCTTTGGCCTTCCCCTGCTAACTGACCCTGCTAACTCAACTGCTCTACATCTACGAACCCAATTCTATTTCTGGTTTGGAAGGAAACATTACAAAGTGGCATAGTTGCAAACATATATACAATTATCCAATTAGCTAAGAGCATCCACCTACGATCTGTTTGTCGAGCGGTTTGGGTGGTCAGAGGAGGACATCTGCTCCGAATGGAGTTGGCCACCAGGTATGAGTCATCTCAAGAACTCTGAGTTCTCTCTGACCTGGAGATTGGCCCAGAACGTATTACCCCTCTATGACATACAAAACAGTTTCGGAATGGAGGACTCGCCTGAGTGTCCCCGCTGCGACACGCTCGAAGAAGGCATGCCGATCATGCTTTCTTCCAATGTCGCAAACTCAGGCGGTTCTGGGTGTATGTCGGCGATGTGACGGCTTGTATCGATCCCGAGCATCGTCTGCCACTAAATGTAATCTACTTAATCGACAACATCTGGCCGCATGGAACAGGGAGAGATGAATGGTGTTTCGCGCGATCCTGGCCATAGTGCGAATGGTGGTGTGGACGACGCATCTGAGAAAAGCCCAAGGGGTTGAATCTTTTACTGATCAGGATCTGATTGCGTTCTTCAAGCACCAGCTGAAGGTTAAGATCAGATGTGATAGAAAGAGATTATTTGAAAAAAGGTGGATACAAGTAGCAAATTGTTGTGTACGAAAAGGAGTCGAGTACAAGTATGTGTTCCCTGCCTGAGCATGATTCTTAGTTTTAGTCCTGTTGGGTGAGTTTAGCCTCTTAGCTAGTCGAGTGAATGTGCCCCCCAACCCTCCGATAATAGAAATCCTTCAAGATACCCGCTCTCCACTTGCAATTTGTTGTCCTCGACCTCCTCAAAGAGCTGTATTTATCTTGGAATGACACCACCCATTCTCCAAACTTCATCCCCCGTTTGTCTTTTTTTGAATTTCTGTATATATAACCATATTTATAAAAAATAAAATTTCAGACAAATTTGGGGCTATCTTAAGTAGGATGAGTAAATGTGGTATTGTGATGACTGAGATGATTCTAGTTAAGAGTAGGATATACAATTTTTTATCATTTTTGACCAACGACACCTTTTTCCTCACGCTTTTGATGGCCTTGTGCCTAATTTGTCCTGAATGTAAAATTTTATATTTTGTGCAAATAAATAAGTCAAAATCTAGTATCAGTACAGATACTACACTTCATCTTTTCTGTCGTTGGTCAGTGAAGAAGAAATCCTTCTAGACTGAGGCAATTTTAATTTTTGTCCCAATCCAGAGTACACCTTTTTGGGAGTTGGATTTACCCCACATTAAAAACCGACCTTGTGTCTAACTCTTCCCTCGCGGTGAGGCAAATAAATACGTATTATGTATTTTCACTTTGAATTACTAACAATGGCAAAAAATGACAGAAATAAAATAGTTGGAATCATCAGCATTTTCAATTATGTAGATTGTTTAGACAGCATTGGCTTAATAGTATGAACAGTAGCACTTGAATAGAATATTCTTTATAAAATTAAAATAAAGTTGAAATGGGATTTATTAGTTAAAAAAAGAAATACCCAGAGAGGAATAAAAAATAGCTTAGTAGTGTGCCTGTTTGCCAGTAAGAGTGTATTTGTCTGAACTTGTCTGTACGTGCGTTCAGTAAGTGGCGTGTTTGTGCTGTTGCTAAGCATACAGTGGTTCGTGAATGTCTCTCGTCATATGGATTATGATGTACGCACCTGTGTTGTCTGTGGATTATAAACAGGAATAGAGGAAGAAAAATGCTGTGTTTGCGTTTTTATAGTACACGCGAATATTTGGAAATGGATATTTCTTGTGCTGTGATTGGTTGAAAGAAACTGCTGATTTGAGTTTTTGTCCAACCGAGAGTCGATACGTAAAAACAGCATTCGCTACCGCAATGTTATTTCTAACACCACTATCGGCATCTTTGTAAAAATACTATCAAGAAAAAATACTCATGATGTTCTCAAACTCATTGAGTTGATTTCAAACATAAAAATGAATAGTAAAGTATTTTCATTATTGATTTTTTGTCCCCTATTTTTCGTATAACTTTCAGTAAGTTCAGATTCTTCTTCTAAAAAAGGTCCCAAATACTTCTTCTTATTCTTCTTCCTTATTCAGTGGTTAGACGTTTTCTGATATTTTGCAAGCTCACTCTCCAGTCCTCATAGTTAAGCGGGTCAACTGTCTTTAAATTCCACTCTTGTCTAATCACTTCCTTCCAAGTTTTCCTTGGCCGGCCAACCTTCCTGCGATTTAACACATCCATGCTTCTGCAACGGTTTATCCATGAGAACGAACGTTCTACATGACCATACCAGCATCACTGATTCGTTCTTAGGATAACCTCAATACTGGGAAAATCCTCTGACCTAATGCTTTGGGTTTGGTCAGATTTCACATTGCAGATCCGTCTAATCATTGATCTGTAATTGCATTCAAATCACCTACACTCAGCATATCTCACAGCTAGCAGAAAGAGTCTACTACATCCAGGATATTGTCATCTAGTACCATCTCCTGTATGGATGACAGTCAATAGGGTATGCCTGTCCCATGCATCTCCTACACTTGAAGTTGGGGTTAGGGGTTTACTTACTTTTCAAGTTACTGTGCTTTTTGTGGGATCACAATAGGCACAGGTTACATGGTATCGCATTGCATCCAACACTCTTCCAGCAAAACAAGAATACCGACCAGAGTTCCTTAGAGATTGTAGACCAGAGCCACACACCGTCGCTTTAGTTTTAGATAAGTTTACCCTCAAACCATTGGCCTCCAGACCGTTTTTCCATATTTTCAGTTTATCCTTTAACTGTTCCAAGGACTCGGCAATAATAACTAAGTTATCAGCACAGAGTAATTCCCATGGACAGCCCAACCGGAACTCTTCTGACAGTGCCTCTAAGACTATGACGATAAAACACTGTCCATGCAATTCAGTCAATATCATTTAAAGAAATATTTGTACCTGTTCTGGCAATGTGTTTCAGTAATTGATTAATCAATCAGTAAAGATATCCTGATGATTATTAAGGCGAGCGATCAAATTGAGTTTTGTCTTTTAAATTGAAAGGTTATTAACAGATGGGATGAGTAAAGAATAAACACAAAACCAATACACGTGCCAACAGTAGGTTCAGTCGCAAGTCTGTTTGAAAAGTCTGCGGGCAAAGCGATCATAATCAGTCTAGCAAGCAAAATGCACATGCCAATAAATAAGCTCAATACACTCTCAAATCAGTGTTCACGAAGTCCAAAAGCAAAGCGGTAGTAAATAATCTAGCAAGCAACATTACAATTAATTGCAAGTTTCACAAGAAATAAAAAAAAATAAAAAAAATTCACCCTTCAATGCATAACAAAGAAAATGCACATGCATTCCTGAAGTTAAAATTTCTCACTCTTAATGAAAAAAAACACAGTTTTTTACTCAGAAGGCGAATTTTCTCATTAGTCGCTCAGTAGGGGGGGATTATCATAATTTATAACTTATAATTATAACAATCATTTTTTCTTTCTCTATCTCATACCTACAACAGACTGTACAAAAGACGCAGACTAGTTTTGGAGGATTTTGTTCTCGTTCATCACAGAAATATCTTATATAAATAAAGATTTTGTGGGTCTCTCCTTCGGTCAGCCACAATTTTTTAAAACATAATCAATACATGACAGAATTTGTCTCATTTCGAAATATCAGAGATCTTAACTACTTTTGGAAATAGTGAATATTGCATTAATAAATTCACAGCAAATAAAGCGGATGACATGACCGGAAATAGAAACCGAAACCTTGAGGTTCTACAAGCTTACCTATTTGAACTTTTTTTATGAATATTACCTTAACAAAATAATTATAGCTTTGGCGTGACGTCATATTTAATTCTAGTAAATAAAATATCAAGATTTTGAAGGATTCAATACTGGGGCTGGCTTTGTTTCTAGCGTGCTGAGGTATGGCTTTGAGCAGTCATAGAAGGTCCATCCTCCCAGGCTTTACCTTCTCTCTGAGAAGTTTTTTTTTTTTTTAACATAGTTCACTTCAAACAAGGCAAGTTGCCACTGTAGATATAAGGGGCTACTGAGAATTAGAGTGAAAGTTTTGGGGGTCATCCTAAATTGGGAGTTGTGCAATGAGATGTTTGCTCACATTAGTTTTAAATTTCTGCATGTCGGTACAATCAGGGAAACAGGGAGCAGGGAGGGAGTTCCAAAGGCCGGCAGTATGGAGAAAGAAGCTATTTGAGTAGAAGGCACCTGGGGACCTCCACTGTGAATGGATGATTTAGCTGATTGTCGAATTGGTCGAGTGTATTTAAGCAGCAAGTTCATCGGAGCAAATTCCATTGAAGTATTTGTAAAACAAGGACAAGGATGCAATATTGCAACGATGGGATAGGGGCTAGAGCTTTGTAGATAGTAAGGGACATATTAGATTAGCGACTCTTTTTTGGACCTTGTCTAAGAGGGAGAGACTAGTGGATGGTGCATCAGCCCAGATGTGACAACAATACTCCATGCATGGGCAGATGGTGGCTTTGTAAAGATATAGGATACTGTTAGGTGTGGGAAGTTTTCTAGCATGGTAGAGGGAACCCACTTTATTTGCAGCAGCCTTGTCTTCTATGTATTTGTTCCAATTCATGTTACCTGTGAATATTAGGCCGAGGAGTTTGAATGTTGGACTCTCGGGTAGGGTGCTATTTGCCATGACAATCGGTGGTTGAAGAGGTTTCTTGTAGTTATTGAAGGAAAGTAGCTTTGTTTTTGTGGCATTAAAGTTACCATCCATTTTGGACCTCAATCCACTACAGACTGGAGGTCACTTTCTAAGGATTCAGCCATTGCCTTGGATATGTGCGCCTCTATTTTGTTCACATGACGAGAGTGGAGTGTGGTGTCGTCAGCAAATATTCTTATCTCAGTCTCAATGACATCAGGGAGGTGGTTTATGAAAATCAGGAACAATAAAGGCCCAAGGATCGATCCCTAGGGTACACCTGCATATTTATGTCATGTTGGTTGGATGAACGGCCATCAAGGACAACCTGGATCTTTCTTTTGATTGGGAAGGATCTAATTATATTAAATATTCGTTCATTAATACTATATGAATTAGTTTTTATAATAGCCCTTATGCCAGACCTTGTCAAAGGCTTTGGATATATCAAGCGCTACCACTATAGCTTCACCTGCCTCGTCCAGTGTATGGCATATGCAGTAGACATTGCTTACCTAAATCCATACTGATGGTCAGAAAAAAGTTTAGAATTAACAACGTGCTGGACTATAACTAGATTGATTATAGATTCAAAGATTTTAGCGGAGAGTGGGAGTAGACTGATGGGGCGATAATTCTGAAGGTCAGTTCTATCTCCAGAATGCTTGAAGACTGATATCACAGAGGCAATTTTTCAGCTACCAGGGAAGCAAGAATAAGCAAGGCATTTGTTGTAGAGTTTGTAGAGGACAGGGGCCAGTTCAGCAGAGGATTTCTTCATCATTATTACTGGTATAAGATCAGGCCCACATACTTTGGAGGTGTCAATGTTTTTTATGGTGCCCAATACATGAGAAGGGGTAATAACCAGGTCATCAAGTCTGGCTTCAGTCTGCAGTGGGAAATTTGGGTGGGAGTGGTTTGTGGAGTCCAAAGTGGAGTTTAAGGTGAAACGCTGAGCAAGTAGTTCAGCCTTGTCAGTTGCCGTGCAAACAACATCATCAGACTACCCCCACCCCAAAATAGGAGGAGATAATACGCGAAAGATGGTGTCATGAAAACAGAACGGATACTACACTACATCCCGTCAAAGAAAGGAGAAAGTAATTCCTGAGAGGATGATATCATAACCACAGAACAGATACTACATTACCTTTCTTCCCTCCAAAAGTAGGAGGTAATGCCTAGGAAGATGATGTCATGACAACAGAACAGACATCATGCAGAAGAACAGACTGCGTTGGTTAAGGCATGTTGGCGCAGCAATTGCTTGATTGCTAAAGTCTGACAGTTGAACGTGCCGGCAGAGAACACCACCATTGGCAGACCCTAGTTGTTTTGGAAGTATGTGGTCAAAGGTGATAGGAAAGCCATGGGTATAGATTCCGTCGGGCCTTACCAAAGACAAGAATGGAGGGGAAGTCTCAGATTGTGACTGGACAATCAGGCTCCATCTTGATCAGAGGATTAATTGTGGCCTGATTTGACAAATAAACCGGTTGTTGTTGATGATGATGATGATGATGATGATGATGATAGTGATGATGATGCTACACCAGCCCCCCCCCCCCCCCTGAATTAAGCATTTAAAACTAGTACCTTAGTATAGTAAACTGTATCGAGTATTAAAAGATAGTGCAACCAATGCAATTAATAGAAGTAATAGTATAGTTCGGCTTGAACATCATTGTGGTTGTATAGTAGGGGAATTATTGATTGCCCATTTTTCACCACACTTTTGAAGATTTACCTAGTTTCTGTGACTGAACGCGTTTTATGGTCATCTCTGTATACCTTCTTTTTGCTTTATCTATTACAGTCTTACAATGATTTCTTGACACTATAAGTTTCTGTCTATTTGTAGTTGACTTATGGCGGTTGAATTGTTGGAGTGCTTGCTGCTTCTGAGCAATAGCAGCTGCACAATTCGAGGTGAACCATTATGGAGCTTGTTATATAATTTTAGTATGGGGACATGTGCTTAATTGCCTGCTCTGATCCATTCAGTTAACTCATTTGCACACTGATCAGCAGGGAGAGAAAAAATTTTATTCCATGAGGCGTCTCTGCTGTGATCTCTGATAAATTCTCAATCAGCCCGTTTGTAGTATCTCATCGCTTTGAGCAACACCTTATCAGCTTTGGGACGAGATTTTAGGGTGATATCAATCATTACCACAAGGTGATCAGCATTCTCGAGTGGGCTATGGGCATTCGTCGCACAAGCCTTGGGCAGTGAAATCAAGAACTGGTCGAAGAGTGAGGCTTGCTTGTTCACACGATCAGGGAGACGGGTCGGGAAAGTGACAGTCTGTGAGAGGGAGTGTGCTATGGAGAAACTATATGTGGAGTTACCAGCTGCGTCTGTATAGCTGGAGAATCCAAGCCAGTCACGGTGATGTGCATTAGTTTATTGCTAAGTGCCTGAGGTGGGGAATGCCGACAGAGCTTCTCAGTCATTTTTGTGCACTTATTCTAGTATGCTGGCTTTTCAAAACCGCATCTGACCTTGTGTCTAACTTTCTGAAGAGGAGGTTAAGGTTAAGGTTAGGAGGTAAATATATTCAATTCGATCATTCTGAACACTGTGTTGTAAAAGTGTTTTGATACTCAATTTTCCTTTTTTTTACTTTTGGTTACACTACCTTCGAACGACGACACTTCTTTTTAAACAAAAAAAATGGGTTGACAATTAAACTGCCACCATAAGTCCGGGTGCCCCTCCGAAAAAACGATTTCACATTTACCTCGTGCCGAACAACCAGAAAGGAAGCAAAAACAAATAAATGATTTTTTTTATGGATTTGTTTTTCGTTTTTCTTTTTTTTAGTTTGATGAAATTGACTTTTAACGGTCCTATGTCTTTTTAAACTGAAAAATGCCCATCGTTAAGTCGAACACTAACCTTAAGTCCGGTATTGGCAATTAAACTTCCCCCATAAGTCAGAGTGGTCATCCCCCCCCTTCTAAATGTTCTACATTAATTTATGAGGTCTACGTTCGCGTGTCGAACAACTATAAGCAACAAATGATTAAATAGTTCAACGCTGGGTACGGGACTTCTTGAGTTAATATACTTTCCCGGGCACCCCCGGAACATGGGTCCTGATAGTTATTTATAAAATTAAAAATTTAAAAAAATGAAAGAAATCATTGTTTTTCTAAATTTCCTATTAAAAAAAAAAAAAAAATTAACTTTCACAAAACAAATGTCCTATTTAAAAGAAATAATTTGGTAAAAAGAACAGCATATACTTTTTGGTTCTTAGCTTCTTATTATTTATACATTTAATAGTTAAACTCGAAAGCATTTATGAGATTTAAATTTCAAGGAATTCTATCGATTTTATTACATTGTATTATATTTCCAAAAATGTGAATATTTTCTTACAAAAAATTAAGAGAAAAAAGGCAAAAAAGGACGAAGGGGTCAATAAGCGAAACAACAACAACAACAACAACAACAACAAAAATGGGAACAAGAAGACTATCGAACAACGTCGTGTAGATACAGCTAGTCTTAACAATAAAATGATGTCATCTTAAATATGAGTTCAACTCAGATAAAGTACATTTTTGTGTAAAATTTAGATTGATAAAATCTTTAATTTGATTGGTCGATTTATAAATTATGACCTTGAAAAATCTATGATGTATGATTTGAAAGAAATAGGCGAAGCGTATATGCATAATGTGTATATGTGTTTTTGTATGCTTATTGTTATGGAGGTATGAGTGAAAAGAGAGAGAAAGAAATAGAAAGATACACAGAGAGAGAGAGAGAGAGAGAGAGAGAGAGAGAGAGAGAGATTATTTATGCACAAGTGAGAGTTTGTACGTGCAGCTGTGAGTGGATGGACGTTTTATGTGTGTGATTATATATGAAAGAGCGATCATATATGTAAGAGAAGAAGGAATGTGTATGTGTAATGAAGTATGTAAGTGTGAATGTATGATTGCGTGTATGTGTGTGTTTATGGTTGTGCGTATCTGCTTTTGGCTGAGCTTCGATCTATACAAGTGTCTCTATAAATACAAATGTATGTATGTGTAAACATACATGAGTGGGTGGGTGTATGTATAATACATATACATGTGTGTATGCGTGTGCGTATAAGTAACACGAATGGAACAAAACAAACAAAAAATTATTTGAGTTCTCAAGAATGTGACATTTTTAGTAAAATTGCACTCTTTGGAAATCCCAAAGAAATTAGGCATAATGAATTCTCTAAAATGTCAGCAAGGAACACCTGCAGACGCAGCCATTCCGTACCTCCTCTATTCCTCTCTAGGGAAATCTTCCTTTTCTTTTTACAATTTGCAAGACAGTCAAACTATTCTGTAAATGAATGACTCATGATTTTCCTTAATTTGTAAAAAAAAACATCCATACCCTTGTTTAATGATGGATCAATCTTAAATTTTATTTTTCAATTAAAATAAAAGACATCAGCATTTAAAAAAAAAAATTACAATTTAGGTTATTTGAATTTTTCGGATTACTACTGTTCTCATTTTGGATGTTATTCTCACAACGTTTCGGTCGATATAACCTGCGACTTTCTTCAGGGGCTTCTTGCCGAACTTGGGAATCTTTATGTTAAACTCGGGAATCTATATGGAATTTCGAACTTAATCCTTTATTTAATCCATGAGAGTAGATTGTTTTCGTTCCTGTCAGCCATTGCTGGTTAGAAGTCTTAAGAAATCTAAAGTAATTCTTAATTATATTCTTAGTATCGCCTGTACTGAAGATTGAACATTCAACCCCCAGAAGACTATCATTTAGAAATTATTATTACTTAGCATTTCTTCCGTTGCACCACGGGTCCAGTAGTCCGAATAATCGAAATAATACAAATTATCAATCCTCATCTAAAAAGTTCCCAACCGTAAAGTTTAGGTTTTGTCTTATTTGTCAGTTTTACGGCAGATCATTTTTTTGGATTATTAAAAAAAAAACTATTGTAAATGATTCATATTATACGATTAATTGAACACATGTTGCTATTTTACCCAAATTGTGGATTAAAAAAATCATACCTTTCCCAAAAGTATTAGGGTGTAAAGTACTGTTAAGTATTGATAGGGGTGCGTTTGTTAGTAGATCTATTAACTAGAATATATTGCTGTGATATATGTTAGAAAACAAGAAATGTTTTGAACACAGGTTAAGGAATCAACCTTGCTAGATTGTGTGAATGGAAGCCATTGAGGTAGGCAGACATGACATTACATGTTTTGCGGCTGACATGATTTCTGGGAGAAGATAGATCAGTATTGGTTGGAGCTTGAATCAGACAAGACGCATTAATTATGCCACTGATGAGTCGATAGCAATTAAGCAATGAGCTTAACACATAATTGATTATCTCTCCTCTCTCCCTTTTGAAGTTCAGCTACAAGACTGTCACCGTCCAAATAAATCTATTTTCTTCTAAGAAGGTGTTGTTAAATTAATTGTATAATTATATTAAGAAAGCATGTTAGATGGCTTTTAATTGCAGCTAACAGAACTGAACTCAGTCCTCAGAGGAAAACAACACTCACGCATGCGGGATACCAGCTAGCAACAAGTGATTAAAAGTAAATGACTTTTGGAACTAAATGATTACAGAGGGTCATTTTGATGATCCCCTATGCCGTATAAAATTACCACAATATATGTTCAATAATATTTGCATGTTAAAATGTAAAAATTTTCATATATCTTATATAAAGGAGAAAATGTATTCATTGACCGTAGGCTTACTCATAGATACATGTCTGTCGACACTGAATATAAATTACATTTATTTTCTCTTTCATTTCTTCATTTTATCTGAGTTAGTATTGCAAAGAGATGAGGGAAGTTAAAGGAGATGGAGGAGAAGAAAAAGAATAGAAAGGAAGGTTTATTTTCTTTATAACCACACATACATAATAGTATAACTGACCATTTGTCGTCTGTCTATTTGTTAGTAATTTGCAGGTTCAGAAACTACTCGACAGAATTGTACCAAATTTAGCATGAAACTTCCTTGAGATATCACATGTTCCATAGAGAGGTGGAACTACTACTACTACTACTACTACTACTACTACTACTACTACTACTACTACTGTAACATGATCACTGGCAAATTTTATCGTTATCGTATCAATCTAAAGTTGTTGATGTAACAGCCGTAATCCAATTTATCTTTTCGTTTCTTGTCACTGCATGAGTTCTTCCTCTTGTAATAGAGAACAAGACAGTGCATTTCTTTTTATAAAGAGAATGCTTTTATTGTTTTGTTAAATCATTCACATATGGAAAAAAATAGCCACTACGATATTTGCATTACCTTTCACCTCTAACCTGTCTGTATGTCTCCCAGACTCTCTTCTCTCGGGAACCCATAGTCAACCTTATTAAAAAGGAATTGTTTACAGCCTAGTTTCAAACACATTGCTTTCTGGATAATAACATAATCTTGTTTATTGTTTTCGACCTATTTATGTGATGGACAAAGGAATGTTTTGCCTTCCCATTTCTCGCTAAAATAATTCTTTCTTTTTGTCTTTTTATTTTGACGATAAATTATTGTTCTTTTTCCATGCACAGCTTTGAGACGATCTGCCTTCACTTAAGTTTCTAATCCATGTCACGATGCCGCATAACATTACATTACTTATCAAGGCTAAGAGCTATTCGAGGATAAGGGTTAAGGACTTCTAAGGACGTTTTATGACAAGCGTTTATTGACATTATTGAAAAGGACCATGCTGTAGACACCTAGGAATCAATATTGTGGAAACGGTTTCATAAATGAGAAATTCTTCGAAAGAAACTCTGTTCATGGAAATTCCGTTTGATGTTAGGCTCAATGGAGGAAGAAAGAAAAATGATAACACAATCTACTTATGTCTCTTTCACATATAACTCACATAGCACACGACACAAACAGTCCCGTTACTTTTCAGACACACCTAGTATGAAAAAAATGTATAGAAATATTTGTTTTTAATCAAAAAAGACTAAATTATTGATTTGTTTTTCTGATCACCTTTTTGTTTATGTTTACTAATTCAATTATGAGAAATACTGACGACGAGGAAAACATTTTGACGTTTTTTTTTTTAAAGAAAATGCAATGAAACATTTTGCACCGTTATTTGGCTTTCAATGAAACAAAGATGGCAGATTCTCTTGTATCACATTTCTTGTATGTCTTCTTTGTTTTTTTGTCGTTCAGTACGATTACATTTTTTATTCGTTTTTTTTAATCCTCGCTTTTCTTTCTTTTTTTCTTTCTTTTCTTCCTTTTTTCTTTCTTTCCATTTCTCTGAATTTTTCTTCCTTTCTTTCCCTTTAATCTTTCCACAAATTCTTTCCTTCCTTTTTGGAAAATTTCTTTCATTGATTTGTTTCTTTAATTTCTTCAGCTGATTCATTCTTCTTTATTGTATTTTCTATTTTAAATCTCATCGCTATTTTGTATTTCCCATATTTTTTCATCTTTTCAGATGTATCCACGCATTTGATAAGAGGTTTTGATAGTCGATCTGTTCGTCTGTCTGTCGTGCTTGAGTTTAAATAGAATTTTCTTTGGTCTGTCATACTTAAGTTTGAAATAGCACATTTTCTTAATCTGTCATTTTTAAGTTTGAAATTTTATTTTCATTAGTCTGCTACACTTTACACTTTCATGCATGATTTTTTACAGAAATTCTATGTACCTTACCTAGCTTGTTCTTGAAGCAAGTGCCTTTAAGTTGAGCTGACTTCCGAAAAGGCTCGTAACAACTAATAATGTCACTGACACCCACAAAAACAAATATAATTGGTAAAATCAAAATTTATAATTTATAACAAATTTTCTATCTATTAAGTTTGAAATAGAATTTTTGTAAGTCTGTCACGTTTAAGCCTGAAATGAGATTTTCGTTGGTCTGTCACGTTTAAGTTTAAAATAGCTTTTTCGTTGATTTTTTACGCTTAATTTTTTTAATAGTATTTTCATCGGTTTGCTATGCTAGCGTTTGAAATAGCATTTCGTTGATACGTTACACATAAGTTTGAAATAGAATTTTCGTCGGTCTGTCGTACTCAAGTTTGAAATAGCTTTTTAGTCTGTCTATGACATTAAATAAAAAATAGCATTTTCGTTTCTCTGTTATGCTTAAGTTCGAAATAGAATTTTCGTTGGTCTGTAACACTTAAGTTTTAAATAGCTTTTTAGTCAGTCTGTCACTAAAGTCTGAAATAACATTTTCGTTGGTTCGTTATGCTATTCTAAATGTGTCGACACATTTCTCTCTGTCTGTCTGTTTGTTGGTAGTCTGTCGGTCTGCCACACTTAAGCTTGAAATATCAGTTTTAGATGTGTTCGCATATTTATATCTGTTTGTCTGCTGATCTTTTGGTCTGTCACAGTTAAGTTTGAAACAGCATTTCTGTGCATCATAGCATCTCTATGTATTCGTCAGTCTGTCATGCTGCCGTTTCAAATTTCTAGATGCATCTATAAAATAAAAATATTTGATATTCCACTTTATGCCTTTTTAGTAACGCCAATTCATGGCCGCCGCATTGAATATGTTGTTTTCTTTAGAACACACGAGTGTCGGAAATAAACGGGAAAATAACAATGATAAAGAAACTGTCATACTAATAAAGAGACGGCTGCATTCAAATATACATGCATTTATTTATCACAGAGAAGATTTGTCAAAGGCAAACATAAAAGAGACATAATAAAACATGATACATAAAAGCAACAGTAATTACTGAAGCTAATTCTACGTAAATATCCTGAACACACTCGAAATGCATGTATTGCCGAGGTAAACACATTATAGAGAATGCATAGCCTATGCAAGGGCAGGTGAAGCACCCTTTAGCCGTTGTAGGTAATCACCTAGAGATGGTGTATCGATAAAAACACTGGACCCCATCACCTTACTGGGTTAGCATCAAAAAGGGCATCCACCCTAAAAAATCTTGCCCAACTAAGGAAATGACCCCCAAAGAAAATATGTCGCATTTAAGGTTATGTAGTTTAGATAATAACCTGGCTAGAGGCACGTTAGTTTGGAAGTCAATTTCTAAAAGCTGGCCAACACATGGCAGCATGTAAAATTGACGTTAAACCGAATATGATGATAATGATGATGTAAGTTAAATAAGACTTACTTTGTATTGTCTGGGAACTATTCTCAATGCGAATGCTGCTACCAGTAGAAAAAGTGCCATGTTGAGATGGCTAAAAAGAACGATGGTTGAATATCAATATGTGAATGATAGATTGCAACACATAAGTATGGCATCTGACCATAAACGCTCCAGAACTGTGAAAACTATATCAAAACGTAGAGCTGGGGTGGAACACATCCACAAAGCTTTAAGCCAAAGCCAGAAATAGACAAAGCTTAAGTTTAAAATAGAAAATTTAAGGTCCGTTCATGTATTTCTATCTACCTGTGATAGTGAATATGAAAAAAAGAGAGTTTGTATGGAAATGTGAAATAAAAGAAGGTTTGAATGTGAAAAAAGAGAGTTTGAATGTGAATGCAAAAAAAAGAGTTTAAATATGAATAAAAAAGAGAGTTTGAATGTGAATTTGAATAAAAAGAGAGTTTGTAATGTAGATGTGAATAAAGAGAGCTTGAATGTGAATAAAAGAGAGTTTGAATGTGAATGTGTAAAAAGAGAGTTTAAATCTGAATGTGAATAAAAAATGTTTGAATGTGAATGTGTAAAAAAGACAGCTTCAATGTGAATGTGAATAACAGAGAGTCCAGAAGACTGTCAAGTTTTTAGCATATCTGTAATAAGGCACCGGGTGCAGGATAAGCTTTGCTGCCCAGTTAGGCCGTTAACACTTTGCTTTGTCGAGTTCAGAAAGTAAAATGGATGTTTTTTTTTATGTTTATAGAAACGAGGATAAAGACGTTTTTCTAAGCTGGGGAAAAACTTAATTAAGTAGATATTTTTTTTAGTTTGGGGAAAAAAAAACTTAATTAAAACCACCAAAGAAATCCCATTTTTATTAAAATCTTCATACGTTATATATGCTTAAAATTGCATTTTTAGGTGTCTTTATAATCTCTATCTGTCGCTGTAACTGTTCGTCTGTCATGTATTGAAATAGCACTTTTGTTGATCTGTCATGTTTAAAGACGAAATACTATTTTACGAGCATGTGAACATTTACAAATAATATTCTTTAACTACATAAATTTATACATAACAAAAAAAGAATTGCTAAAATGAATAAGGAAAATATAATAAAGATTTTGTGTCTGTATGTCTGCAAGGTTTCCTTCTTTTTGTTTTCTTTTACTTTAAAATGATTTTTTTTCTTTATTCTTAATATTTCTGTATTGACTTATCAGTTTCCTTCTTTCTTTTGGCTATTTAATTCCCATCTTTCATCTAAAAAAAGTCCAACTTTTCTCTTTCTCCTGGTTTCAAATGCGTTCCAAACATTCCTCAAGGCTTTCACTGTGAATATTAAAACTAAGAACAAATAAAAACCATTAGAAAGTGTGAAAATCACTTCAAGGTGAAGATCAAAAAACTATTTCTTGTAGCATTGCAAGTCTTTAATGCAGTCAGCTTGCAAGGTCAGAGGGGGCTCCTAAGAAAGCTAGTTGGCACAGATCTAGAATTTCCAGAGGAGAAAGGGTCTATTTCTCTTGGTAATGGCAAAGGCAGTAAACATTTGGTAAAGAATATCTATATATCAAAGACGATCAAACTGGTTAATTATTTAACTGAAAATGACACAGATTACACATGAATGTACTGCTGTGTTTTCTGTCAATTTATTAAATACTATATACCCTTGTATGGCTGCGAGACGTGGTCGACGATGAAACATAAAAATGATATGATCCTGGCTGCAGCAGAAATGTGTCAGTCTCACTGTAAAGGCTTCCATGAGAAATTGTGTAGCGCAACAATGTCTCAACTGGTACGGCCACGTCACTCACCGTCAGTCATTCAAAATGCTTACGATTTAGCGAGCTGCTGAAAATTTACAAATAATATTCTCTAAGTACATAAATTTGTACATCATAAAAAAAATTATTAAAAATTATTAGAAAATATAATAGAGATTTTGTGTCTGCAACCAAAATTACGTCACAGTTCACAAAGATATTACTTTATATTCTCACATGTTTTATTTTCTGAATATTGGATAAGAATTTAATACTAGCAAATATATGTGTGCTGCCGGCGCATTTTTTTTTGCTAGTCTATAATATACTCTATTTGTGGTGTCTCTGTTTGTCTGTTTTTTCTGTCCAGGATGCAATTTAAAACAAATCTCTATAGCAAGATTAGGCACATTTTTTCTTTGCTTTATTTAAAAAATTAAAAAGTAAGAATTAAAATGGTAATAAAGGGTTCAGGGCTAGGAGCAAAACTACACAAGAGTTCTTATTCATTCCTGAGCAACGCTGGGTGCCAACTAATTATTGATAAATAAACTGCATAAAGGTTTATAAATGGTTGTTGCCATGCTTTCATCATAAAAAGGGGATGATTTCCCTCCTTTTGGTTTCGTGTTATATTGGGTGCAATCCTCTCTCTCTCCCCCTCTCTCTCTCTCTCTCTCTCTCTCTCTCTCTCTCTATATATATATATATATAGATATATATATATATATATTGTGTGTATTTAGGCAGCATTTTTTCATTAATACATGTGTTGTTGAAAACAACAGAACTCTTCTGTTTAGTAATCCCTTTTTTTTATTTTTTCCATTCTTCGAATGATCTTTTTAACGTTGACATGGAATGAATTAATGTAGGATCCGTATGTTTGACAAACGTTTTCGATTCTCTCCGGAATCATCATAAGGTCTTTTTAATGGCACAAAATCATTGGAAAAACACGTCGGTATCCAGTAGGCTAATCATGCACTCCGGAGACAGATATATATATATATATATATATATATATATATATATATATATATATATATATATATATATATATAGAGAGAGAGAGAGAGAGAGAGAGAGAGAGAATGGTAGTTTGCTTGAAGCATTGCTGGGTATAGTAGTAGTAAGTTTTTGAAAGGCTGTGGGCAATGCAATTCCAGGTAAGATGCAAGTTGAAAGGAAAGGAACAAAAACAATAAAAATAAATCGAGTACGATATAAGACTTACTATTTATTTTTCCTTTTTTTTTCCCTTTTTTATTTTCTTACATAACAGCAAGAGTGTTTTAGCTGTTCGTGTGATGTCCGGGTGATTAAAAATCACTATTTGA
Source organism: Sepiola atlantica (assembly GCA_963556195.1). Classification (NCBI taxonomy): domain Eukaryota; kingdom Metazoa; phylum Mollusca; class Cephalopoda; order Sepiida; family Sepiolidae; genus Sepiola; species Sepiola atlantica. The sequence goes on along the minus strand of OY744519.1, from coordinate 83,394,940 downwards.
TATTTCGGGAAAAGACATCCCTTTTTCAAAAATAATTAGACCAGAAGAATAATAATATTTTATTCTTCTCCGACTGTGTAGAGAATAATACAAAACAAAATGGCTGCCAGATATAGACCGCAGCAAAAAAAAAAAAAAAAAAAAAAAAAAAAACAGTTTCACAGGGAATATAAATTAAGTTAAGTTTTATTTTAATATTATGTTAAATATATGATTGGTGTTTAGAATATTAGTGTAATGTTGGTTAGGTGTATGGTGTTCGATAAACTAGTTTATCGAACACCATACACCTAACCAACATTACACTAATATTCTAAACACCAATCATATATTTAACATAATATTAAAATAAAACTTAACTTAATTTATATTCCCTGTGAAACTGTTTTTTTTTTTTTTTTTTTTTTTTTTTTTTTGCTGCGGTCTATATCTGGCAGCCATTTTGTTTTGTATTATTCTCTACACAGTCGGAGAAGAATAAAATATTATTATTCTTCTGGTCTAATTATTTTTGAAAAAGGGATGTCTTTTCCCGAAATATCAAATAGTGATTTTTAATCACCCGGACATCACACGAACAGCTAAAACACTCTTGCTGTTATGTAAGAAAATAAAAAAAGGGAAAAAAAAAGGAAAAATAAATAGTAAGTCTTATATCGTACTCGATTTATTTTTATTGTTTTTGTTCCTTTCCTTTCAACTTGCATCTTACCCGGAATTGCATTGCCCACAGCCTTTCAAAAACTTACTACTAATATATATATATATATATATATATATATATATATATATAAACAGGAGGGGCGTTCAATAAGTAATGCCCCGACCCACCTCCAGTTGTCTGATCTAGATGGAATTTTGCATGTGTAATGATTTATATCTGTATGGGTTATGTTGCAAAACACAGCTCTGAACTAATTGTGGTTTCTGATTTACAAGTGTTTGAACTGAGTCAGGTGTGAAATGGAGCCAGTTGAGTGTCACGCAGTGATCCGGTTTTTGTATTTGAAAGGACGCACACTAAAGGAAACTTTTGATGAAATGAAAGAAACTTATGGTGATGATGCCCCACCGTATAACCTTGTAAAACGCTGGCATTGTGAATTCAAACATGGCCGGAAGTCTGTGGAAACAGCTCCCAGGCCTAGTCGCCTCTCTTCTGCCATTGATGAGGCATCTGTCCGTCAAGTTGAGGCTGCCATTTTGGAAGATCGACGCATTACTATTCGCCAAATAGCCCAAGAGCTCAAGATTAGTACAGGGTCTGCAGAAACTATCATTCATGACGATTTGCATATGCATAAGGTGTCTGCCACATGGATTCCCAGGTTGCTCACACCTTTCCAGAAGCAAGAACGTGTCGAGTGCTCGAGGATGAATTTGGAAATGTGTCAAGAAGATGAGTCAAAGTTTTTCAAAAGACTGATTACACAGGATGAAACTTGGGACCATCATTATGATCCAGAAACCAAATCCCAGTAAATGCAGTGGAAGCATGTGGACTCACCACCTCCGAAGAAGGCAAGGGTGCAGCCCTCCGCTGGCAAGGTCATGCTCACAGTCTTCTTGGACCAGGACGGAGTAGTGATGACAGATTTCCTGGCAAAGGATACCACAATTACAGGAGCCTATTATGCTTCACTTTTGATGAAATTAAGAGAAGCTATCAAAATCAAGAGGCAGGGCAAGATCAGCAAAGGTATCCTCCTTCTGCAGGACAACGCTCCGGTCCACAACTCGCATGTCGCCAGATCAGAAGCACGGGCGTGTGGCTATGAAACCGTCCCCATCCCCCTTACTCTCCTGACCTTGCACCCTCTGACTGTCATCTCTTCCCAGCCATGAAGTTGTTTTTAAAAGGAAAGCGTTTCCCAGATGATTCAGCCTTGATTTCTGACGTTACGACGTGGTTGGAGGACCAACCTGGAGTTTTCTATAAGAACGGTGTCCAGAGCTGCATCAAACGATGAGAGAAATGCATAACTCTGGGTGGTTCCTATATAGAGAAAGACTAAAAACTGTGCCAAGTTTCATTAATCTACTGCTATTGGGAAATGGGTCAGGGGCATTACTTATTGAACGTCCCTCATATATATATATATATATATATATATATATATATATATATATATATATATATATATATATATAGAGAGAGAGAGAGAGAGAGAGAGAGAAGAAGAAAAGAAAGGGAAAGAGAAGAAAGGGAAAAGGACAAGGAGAGAGAAACAAGGAAATGTATAGGTAGAGAGAAAGGAGGAAAGGGATACGGAGAGATAGATAGATAGATAGAGAGAGAGAGAGAGACAGAGAGAGAGAGAGAGAGAAATTGAAGAGAAAGAGGAAGAGAGAGAGAGAAGAAATTGAGATGGAGAGAGATAAAGAGAGAGAAAGTCAGAGAGAGAGAGAGAGAAAGAGAGATGGAGACTGAGAGGGAGAGAGAAAAATGGGAAAAGTAGACGGAGAGAGAGAGAGAGAGAGAGAGAGAGAGAGGGGGGGAATTTAGATGGCGAGGAATAAATAGAGAGGGCGGATTAATAGAGACGGAGAGAGAGAGAGGGAGGAAATGGAGAAAAAGAATGAGAAAGAGAGAGAGATGGAAATGGAGACGGAAAAGGAGAGAGAGAGAAACCAGTTTCGTTGTATAGGAAAGAAAAGTGATGAGGAGAATATGTTTAGATTCACAAGATGATGCTAAAATGAGAGAGAAAACGAAAACAATGATAAAGAATAGAAAGAGAATATTAAATATAGATAGATAGATAGAAAGATAGAGAGATAGATAGATAGATAGATAGATAGAGAGAGAGAGAGAGAGAGAGAGAGAGAGAGAGAGAGAGAGAGAGAGAGAGTACTGGCTATTATTATAGAGGGTGGGTGGGGAAGCTGAAAGAAGTGAGTGATGTTGATGGTATGTGTTTTCTTCTGGTAACTGACAGTGGATGGTACATAAAAAAATGTCCCCTGATGTTTTTTCTTCTTGACAAATATCATTTAAGCCGGGTCTTTAAGCTTTAAGCTTCCTTTTATTGCTTATCTGTGTGTTTGTTAAATGTCATTCTGGTACCAGTCAGGTGAGGGGATAATGATTCTTCATACTTTGGACACCTGCATTTTCTTTGGTATTTAGCAAATACATGCTAAAACCTCTCTTTACCTTTTCTCTTCTCGCTCTCTCTCCCTCTTATATATATATATATATATATATATATATGTATTTTCATTTATTTATTATTACTTTATTACTTTATTATTCATTATTATATTTTATTATATTTTATTATATTTTATTCTATATAATTATTATTAATTACCTTTTTATCATTTTTGTCTCATAATTTTATTTTTATTTCTTAATGTTATTTTATTCTATTTTCTTTTTCTTCCTGGTTCTGGTATTTAAATATTTTAAAATGTAATTTCCTGTTTCTTATGTACTTTAATTTCAATTATCATATTTGAACTTACTGATGGAGTAATATATTGTGGCTTAATAGGAGGTTTTGTCTCCAATATTGACTGGATATGTGTAGTTTTTGAAATAATACTGAAATTTGAAGTTCCTTCATAAATGACTTCTGTATGTGATGCTGTAACGAGCGCTAATAAAGAGTCATTAAAAGTATAACATAAAATAAATTTTCTAAATTGTCTTGTAAACGATCGTACGCCAAGGAATCATTGTGTTTGAATTCTTAGAACGGATTTAAATAATGTTTTAATTTTATTTATGTCAAATTATATATATATATATATATATATATATATATATATATATTTAAAATATAACATTTTATAACACAAGGTTTTATAGTAGCTCGATAGTGTTGGACTAAATCTGTAATCAAAATATTTTAATATTATAGAAACCACTTCAAATGTAGGGAACAAATTCGCAAAAATTCACCAAATAAGTCAGTTTTATTTGCATACAATTGTTTCGGCCGACTGTTACGTGCTACCTTATTAAAACACGTTCTCTAATTCAAGTTTACTTCCTTCAAAAGTTCTCAGTAGTCTTATCTCTTTTTGTATACTGACGCACCGGCGCTGTATTCATCATCGTCTAGTGAGCTGCATTTCGCCGTCATCATCATCATCGTAGCCGTGTCTGTAGTCAAGAACTTCCCATGCACAGAAATGAAAGGGCGAGACGACAGAGTTTAAATTGTTTTTTATTTTGGAGAAAAATTCTTATCATACGAATAAAAGTCACACATTAACATTAAATGGAGAGAGATAAAAAAATGTTCTTCTTAACTACGTAGTTACAGAGAAGGATGGAGAGAGGTATAAAAGTGGCTCTATCAACTTTCTTTTAGGAATTAAATTCCCATATTCCCTTTTTTGAATTACATCCTGAATTCACATCCGTTCTTCACCGCTTCCAAAAACTGACTGCCGAAAGAACACATATTTCTTTCTTTCACACAGTATTGTGACGTCACTGCTTCAAGGGGACACTGAATTTGTCGTGACACAATTTTGTCTGACCTTTGCTTGAACCAACTTTAATTTAACCCATAGTTCATGCCTGTTTACATTTTAGTCCCGAGAGTGGACTTGTTTTTCAGATTTTCGTCTCAAGGAATAGCACTGGTCCACCTAGATACTAAATCCATACAAGCTGATGTAATCATTCTTCACATACGTCCATCCATTATGTAATGCTACCACTAAGATACATGTATTATTCATTTATTTTCCTTGAAGATGCTAATATCAATGCTCGTAAAGAAGAGAATAACCCTCCAGAAAGGAAAAAACTGTATTGCATTCCGCATTCATTTATTTTTATTTTTTATATTTTGTTTCACTATATTTTATTTTAATAAAATATCTTGTTTTTCATTTTTTTCTTTAATGGGGTAGTTTACACCTGTACATCTAAATTGTGGCATATTCATACCATGTGCTTTGACTCTCCAGTATAATTGCTTTTATCGTTTGCCGTTAATATAGATTTTTGCTTAAACGTCAGTAAAATATTTTGACCCCTTACGGCTAGAAGCTGTGTTCCAAAGTTCATAGTGCTCGGTTAATTAGTGCATCATGTGCATACAAACATATTTACATGCCTATATATATATATATATATATATATATATATATATATATATATATATATATATATATATATATATATGGAAAATGAAAAAAGGAAAACCAAAAATATTATTTACGTATTTATGTTTCGTCTTTATTTAAAGACTTCCTCAGGATGATTGATTTGAAGAAATAACACACAAGTACAAATATTTGAAAAAGACATACTTATAATAAAATCCAAGACATACTTATAATAAATCCAACAATAATATATCCTTTAAAGTGAATCGCAAAATCACACACAAAAATTACTATATACATTTTTATTCACACCATAACAAAATAAAAACAGGCATGATAATCGTTTTTTTGCTATGTTCTCTCAGAATCTGTAGTCCACAATATATAAACGAAGAATTCAAATACATCACAAATTCACTAAAACATTGCAATACCCACATATTTAATATTAAATGCAAGAAAAAAGCCCTACAAATATTTTCCAAAAGCAATAAGCAAAAATCTCATACACCGGACACTTTTCTGATAAACAGACATCTTCTCTTACCTACCCATGTCAATAATACAATAATTTGCAACACTCAAAATAAACTGGAATTCTGACAATATAAACTACATCACAAACTATAAAACGAACATTAAAAACAACAAAACATTTTTAAAAACACCGGTATATATACTATCCCATGTAATAATTGTCATCAGATGTACGTAGGAGAAACTCAACAAGAACAAAAGAAAAGGCTTGGTGAACATAAAAGAGATATAAAAATAACAATTCTCTGAACGCAGTCTTCCCATGCATTACAACATGATAATCGTTAAATTCATTTAAAATAAATCCTTGAATCAGCACTCATTATAAACTCTAACAGAATTAAACAACATAATAATTTCTACAATTTATCTCCTTTAATCAGGAAACTTATTCTATACAAACAGAACTTGAATTTAGATCAAGCTAGCTATTTTACACTACACTCCCAACATAATTTTACACACAATATCGATAATAAAATGAATGAATAACAAACAAAATAAAAATGAATAAATAAAAACACCCATTTCATTTCACAAACATTTTACGCATTGCAAATTCTAACGGCTATATTTTGTTCGAAAAAAAAAGAACAAAACCATTCCTTTCACGCCATATGTCGCACCACATGTAAAAAATTCTAACGACTATTTCTTCGAATCAATCATCCTGACTCCGGCTCTGCTGTTGAATCCTATCGAATGTTTTGATATTCATACTCGCCGCTTTCAATATAAATATAACTTAATTTCTCCGTTATAACGTGACAATCTCCCGTGGCCTATGGGACAAAAGCGAACGCTTACATATTCAAGGTGTCTCTGTGAACCGTGTTCGTGCCCTATGACCGTCCGAGATTGTTATTTCCCTGCGCTGATGAGAGCTATAAGCTTGAAAAGACGTCGTACGTAGGTAAAATATTAAAAATATAATTTAAAAATAAATTTATTTTTCTTTCCTTAAGCCATCGCTTTTCAAAGAATGAAATCTTATCATCAGAGGAATACAAACAGATAAGTCGGTAAGAGAAATTACTAAAAGTCATAATTTGAAAAGTTATAAAGATAATATCAGATAAAGATAGAAATAAAAATATAAAAAATGTCCAGTGCAAAGAGAAGAGGTTGAAAATATGGGAAAAAGTTCACCGTTGAAGACGTCATGAAAATTGTGGCAGTAGGTTAAAAAACGGCAAATTCAGGAAAATTGGCATAAAAATTGTAAAATCTGGCTCAAATAATCCAGTTGGAAAAGGTTGCAATGTAAAAGTTTAGGATGTAAGTTGTGTATTAAAAGCCATTCAAGATTTCCATGGGCTTTCCAGATATAGTTTTTATGGAGTTGAATTCAAAATGAGACAATAAGATGTAGTTTCAATCCAGGTAACGAACTAGAAAAACTAGGGTAGAGACAGGAAGGAAAAATAAATTTCTTTTATTTAAAACACATGATTTTGATTCTAGTAAATGTTTAAAATTTAAGGCTTAAGATTAAGGGATCTTAAGAAGAAATTGAAATTCAGGGAAGCTTGCTTAATTATCCACGATATCACAATGCACAAAATTGTGGATTGGACACCAGTCAAAGATGTTATGTTTGAACCCAACACTAACCTGTTAAAAATTACACCAAATCTGTCTTAAAAATCTTGAAAATTTTTACGCCTTTTAATAGTAAGTTGAAAATACAAATTATTTTCAAAAACCGATTTCTACCAATATTTCGAATTTTTCTTTTCTCATCATTTTAAGATGGTGTGAAAAAGTAAGATGAAGCTGTTGCTAAAGAAAATCATCATACCTTGCATGCATAGCCTGACCAAACTATGTTAATAAAACCGTAATCTAAGAAAAACATGTCTTTTTTAATCCTATATTTTCTAAAACTACAAACTACCAACCCCTACTTGTCAATGACATTACACCAGGTTGTAAGATATGCACATACTAGGACGTCTACTTGACACTGAAGAAGACCTCAAAAGAAGAACGCAGCTAGCATTAAATGCGATGAAGAAGCATGAACATAGCTTTGTTTCCAAACATATTAGCAATAAACTGAAGATAAGGACATTCAACTTGTATATTGATAGTATATTCCTTTACAACTCTGAAATATGGACGGTAAACAAGACAAAAAAAAAACCTTTCAAGGGAGATTACTAAGATATGTGATAATTTCAAGTGACCAAATAAAATATCAAATGAAAAACTCCACAAGAAAACAAAGTATGAAAATTGGAGTAAAAGAATCAAGAAACGACGGGTAAATTTTGTGGGGCATGTCACGAGACTGAGTGAAAATAGCTCAGTACGAATTGCCTTTAAAGGAAGTTCTAATTCTAACTGATATGCAGAGGGGTCGACCGAAAGCAACATTTATTTCTTTTGATTAGGAAGGATCTGATTATATTAAGTATTTATCCAGTAATACCGTATGAATTGATTTTTATGAGAAAGCCTTCCTGTCAGACCTTGTCAAACGTTTTTGATATATCGAGCGCTACCTTCCTAGCTTCACCTGCCTTGTCTAGTGTATGGTATATGCGATATATCTGATATCAAGAGAATATTTGAAAAGACGAAAGCAGCTAGCACTAAATGTGATGAGGAAGCATGAATACATCTACACATTCAAACATATTGGCATTAAACTGAAGATAATGACTTTTAACTTTAATAGTATTTTCTTTTACAATTCTGAAATATGGGCAGTAAACAAGACACTTATTGACAGGATAGATTGCTTGCAAAGAGTCTATTAAGATATGCAATAAACTTCAAGTGGCCAAAGAAAATATCAGATGAAGAACTTCACAAGGAAACGAAGTATGAAAATTGAAGTAAAATTAAGAAAAGAGGTTTACATCTCATGGAGAATGTCATGAGACTGAATGAAGATACTCCAGTACGAATTAAGGGAATCTCTTATCCCAACTGATATGAAGAGAGGTCGACCGAAAGCAACGTGGATTGAGACTGTAGTCAATTATTTAAACTGTGATGGCTTTTCTTTCAATACAACACATCCTGAGGAAACGATGCATACACTAGTAAGCATTACAGAAGACAGAAAATTGTGAAGAAATCCAATGACGACACTCGTACGATAGTGAATTACCCCTCTGATATCAGCTGTACATTATTTATGTTGTATTTTTATAAATCTGTGACTTTCCCTAAAATCCTAAATTCAGTCATTCACTAGTTTACATTAGTTTTTCTATATTATTGAATTATGGCAATGTAGTATATATTTTGTTGTCATGATACCATCCTCCCAGGCATTACATCTTCCTTTATTCGGCAGTAGTGGATAGGGTAGTATCTGTTTTGTAATTATTAGATCATCCTCACAGGCATTACCTCTTCTTTTAGATGTGGATTTAAATTGAGATTTTTTAGTTCTTTCCTTGTACGTCATTATTCCTAGCAAATATGTGAGGGCACCCATACAATAGTGAATTGTGAAAGAGGAAAAACGATATTTTCTCATACTGGCTTCTTATGCAAATTTTGCTCATGACAAATTAATTGCATCTATAAACCTATGTATTTGAGATGCTAGCCTGGCAATATTCTATTTTGAGAGCAGTTTTTCTTTTCTTCTTAAATCTTTGTCGATATGGAAAATCTTTATTTCGGAAATTTTTGCGATGAGGATTTTTAAAAATTTGTATCATTTGGGTTACCATTCTCATCTTCGTTTTTACTCTTGCAGCGTTTCGGCCTTTGTAACCTATGATCTTCTTCAGGTGCATTTTTTCGAACTCGGGAATCTTTATGTTGAGATCGGAAACCTGTAAGGAATTTCGAACTGAACCTTTTATTTAATCCACAGGGGTAGAATGTTCTTGTTCCGTCAGCCATAGAAGTGTTAAGTAATTTTTATTTTATTTTCAGTTATTATCGCCTGCAGTGAAAAATGAACCTTCAACCCCTAGAAGACTGTCACTTAGAACTGATTGAACTCAATGCCTTTATCCGTTGCGCCACGGGTCCACGTGGGAAATCTTTTGTTATTTTATATAACCCAACTTGGAATTTCCTTAAGGCTTCTGCAGATTGTAAGCTGTTATGATGAATCAAATGGAAATCTCCATCTTGAATCTGTTTTGTTTATATAAGTTTTCTTTATAATTGACTTAAAATAAAACAAAAAATCTCAGAAAATGGAAAATTAGTTACACAAAAAGAGAGACACCCAAGAGAGGGGTTGATCTTAATTATTACCAACTAATGAGAAATAATTATTTCTATCAAATATAGTGTAAGTGATTAACAGAAACTTGCCCTAATTATCAACTTATTCACGAAACAGGTTAGGGGAAAGGAAATTCATTAAAGCCTAGAGGATATATTATAATTAAGAAGGATGGAAAGGCTGCATCATGAATGATTTTATAATATAACTAGAAGAATACTTGCTCCAAGACGGGTAAAATTTATTCAATGAACCGAAGTTTTTGCACCACTTTTATATCCACTTACGAAGATTAAAATCAAGATATAATGCTACTAAACCTTATGTCTAGAATTCTTATTCCAATTTTGATCAAAATTAATTACATTATTTTGATTCTAGAAAATGTCTAAAATTTAAGGTTTAAGCTTAATGGGTCTTAAGAAGAAATTAAAATTCAGGGAACCTTCCTTGATTAGTGTCTAATAACTGTGGCTTAAATTTAATGCAAACCTGATATATTTGAATTTTCAAATGGGGGGTTGTGCTCATATTATGCCTCCTGAAAAACACTTTAAAATATTTCAGAGAAACTGGAATTTGGAGAATATTTCTTAATTGATGTCTAATACGTATTGTGAAACTTTCACAAAAAATCAGAGGTATCTGAATTTTCACGAAGAGTCCTCTTGGCATAAAACTAAATTAAATTAAATATAGCCCACATTAGCACCAACTCTGATGCCTAGCAGCTGTGTTCCATATTTCATAATGATCGGTTAATTAGTTTAGAGATAATCCTATACATAGAAATACATAAACATATATACATATCTAACTTCATATAAATAGAGTTAGCATATATATATATATATATATATATATATATATATATATATATATATATATATATATATATATATATATATATATATATATATAGGCGCTGATGAAGAGACGTTTTGGAGTAGCTTTGTTAATTTATAAAATAAAATAAAATAAAGTATTTCCAGAATGTTTTGGAAACGACCGTACGCCATACTAGACTTGATGTTCTAATTCTTGGAACAATTGTAATCCTTATATATATATATATATATATATATATATATATATATATATATATATATATATATATATATATATATATATATATATATATATATATATATATATATATATATGCCCGTGAAGTTAGGAGCTTTATGATATTCAAATAAACGTTTGTTGAAGACGCTAGGTCTCTTCGGTAATAATCCAGTGAAAGTAATTAGGGAAAGGAAAAAACAAAAACAAAAAAAAACAAAGCCGATAGATACGATAGGAACATTAAGTAAGGAGCTTTCTGATGTTCTCAGCGATGGAAAGTTTCAAACAAATGTCCTTTGAATATGTATTTTACTGGATCAGCAAACCGGAAGAACGACACAACCGTGGCATAGAATTTGCTCTTAAGAAATGGGTTGTTTCTAAACTCGAGAATCTTCCTTGTGGTCTAAATGAGCGTATTATGATATTACGTTTGTTTTCAGCTGGTCAGTAGTATGCAACTCTTATTTCTGTTTATGCTCCTACATTGGACAGCCCACCTGAGATAGTAGGTTATCCTGACTGCTCTGCGAAATGATAAAATTGTTTTGCTGAGAGATTTCAATGCTAGGATGGGTAGGGAATATCAAACATGGCCTTAAGTCAAACGTTATGGAGTTGGAAGTATGAATATGAGTGGGTTGCGTTTCCTGCAAATGTGTTCGGAGCTGGATTTAGTGATAACCAACATGTGTTTCAACCTGAAACCAAAGTATAAGAACACATGGATGCATTCACGATCCAAGCAATGGCATTTGATCGATTACTTCATCACCCATAGACGTGACCTGCAGGACGTTTATGAAGTTCAAGTCAAAAGGAATGTCGAGTGGTGAACAGATCATCGTTCGGTGTGTGCTGACATGAGGGTTATAATTAGGCCAAAGAGGCGATTCGGTAACGTCAAGTGTCCTCGTAGAATAAATGTTGCAAAGCTAAAGGATGAGAAAACTGCTTTAGACCTACATAATAAGCTTGATGGTACGTAGGAGTGTTTTAAGAAGTGTGTTTATGAAACAGCAGTAGATGTTCTTGGGTTAACAGAGAGAAAGCATCAAGACTTGTCTGATGACAATAACACTCACATCGTACAACTGCTACAGAAAAAGCATAGAACTTCATTAAAGGCGGATTGATAGCGGCTTGTCACCTCAGGATGTGAAGTCTGCGAAACAGTCATACTTACCTACGAAATCAGAGTTGCAGAGTGAACTTAAGCGGATAAAGGATGAATGGTGGCGACGGAAGGCTCGTGATATTCAGCATGACGCTGATATTAAGGACAGTAAAGCAATGTCTAATCTGATGAAGACAGTCTATGGTCCTAGTCATTTTTGTGTACCCCCATTAAAATCCAAGAATAGCACAGAGTTGATTAGGGATCCAAGCAAGCTACTTCAAAGATTGACGGAGCATTATACTGAACTGTTCTCTAATCCGTCGATAGTCAGTACTAATGTGATTGAGGGCTTTCATTGTTGAAATAGATTCTGTTCCTTCCCTCAAGGAAGTGGAGGAGGCTATATGGCAGTTGAGATACGGAGTACCTGGTGGAGATGGTATACATGTACTAGTCCTTCGCTGTGGGAGAAGACCAATGGCAGTGCAAATTAAGGGATTGATTGACATCTGGTTTGACGGCTATGTTTACAAAGATTAGCGTGACTCCATTATGGTCTCTTTTGTACAAGGGAAAAGGGAGAAAAGATGAGTGCGGCGACTATCGAGACATCTCTTTATTGAATGGGACAGAAAAGGTATTTATCAGAATCCTGATGAATGGTCTGAATGCTTACATCTGTTCTTTTTGTGCTTCCTGAGAGTCAGTGTGGCTTTAGAAGAAGTAGGGGTACCACTGATATGATCTGTGTGCCAAATACAGGAAAAGTGTATTGAACATTGTCTAGACCTATATCAGGTCTTTGTTGATCTGACCAAAGATACAGTTAATCGGGATGCGCTGTGGAGGTATTGGGTAAGTTGGGATGTCCTCCTAACTTTGTTAGACTTCTTTGTAAGCTGCACAACAATATGAAAACATGTGTCAACTGTAATGGTTGCCTCTCTGAACCAGTTGCAGTTGACAATGATGTTAAACAGAGTGATATACCTGCACCTATTTTGTTTTTCATCTATTTTGCTGTAACTCTGTCATTGGCTTTCAATAATTGTGACAAAGGTGTGTATCTTAGATTTCACACATCTGGTTGGCTGTATAACTAACAGCATTTTAAGACTTCGTCAAGGACATTCGCCATTGTTGCTCGTGACTTGCTTTATGCAGACGATGTGGATTTCGTAGCTCACTCACAGAATGATATGCAGGATATCATGGATAGTTTTACCTCAGCCTCTAGCAACCTGTATCAGAAACCGGATATATTTGTTGAAGGCCACAGACTGTCTTGTAGTGGATCTGTTTATGTATCTAAGTAGTGTTATTTCGAGGAACGGGTCGGATGCTGAGATAAGTAGACGTATTGAACAGGCTGGTGTGTCTTTTGGTCAGTTAGAAAAGCGGGTGTGAACACCACATGAGATCAGGCTGAAAACTAAGATCTCTGTATATGAGGCTTGTGTTGTATCAACTTTCATATGCTTGTGAAAAATGGACCATTTACAGAGCTCATATTTGCCTGCTAAAGCGTTTCTATCAGAATTGTCTTCGGCACTTGCTTAACATCTGTAGGGATAGCCTTACCACTGACACAGAAGTGTTGGAGCAAGCTGCTGTTCCAAGCATTGAGTCTTGTATAAGAAAACACAGACTTCATTGGGATGGTTATCTTGTTCGTCTTACTGATGACAGATTGCCAAAATAAGTGATGTATAGGGAACTAATTCAGAATACTCGCAAACAGCACAAATCGCGCAAGCGATTCAAAGATTGTCTCAAAGATGATTTTAAGTGCTTTGGAATATATATTTGCGTAGCATTCCTTCCTTTAAACATATTTCATTGAATACTATAGGCAATTTCTGTCTGCATGCTTGTGTCCTGATCCATTCCAATTTTCTAATGTTTTTCTTTGTTTCTAGCAGGAACTGGCCGATGTATCCGCTATAATTGCTATTAATTCAAGTACTTTCTGATCCGGCAGGATCCATCATCAGGAGTGGTTATCAATAAAGATCAATGGTGCTAAGATATTTATAGGTGTGATAGTGTTTTTGTTTTTTTCAGGGAGTCACATTTCATTTACTATATTAATAGAGTACTATGTTAGTGTTAAGGCATTTAAGGATATTGTCAGTATTATTAACATTTATTTTGTTGATAGTTGTTTTTTGTTTTAATGAGTACAGTTTCCAGTATATACAGTTTTTGTTTGTTAGTAATGTGTTCTAGAATAGAGGTGTTATCTACTACAAGTTTTCGAAATTAGGAGTGGGGGCAAATGGGTTGGTTTGTAAGGTGTTGAGCGAGAGCGCTGTTGTCAGATAAGTGCATAATTAACCTCCTCGTTAAGGTTGTGGTGGTCAAGCCTATGTATATGCTTTTTCTTTCACTGTCAGAGACGCAGTTTCCCAATTGAGATTAAAATCATATACTAGGTTTGTCCTATCTCAACTTTAATCGAGGGAGAAAAGTTATTAGTAATAATAAGGTTTGAAGTTTTGAATTTATTATAGAAAATAATTATTTAATTTTTTTTATTTGGATCAATTGGAAGAATGGTTTTATTAATTATATTTTCTAGTACCTGTTTATCTATTTTATAGTTATTGTGTAACTGGTTTCAGTAGAATAATTTTATATATGTATTTAGTGGAGGATTGGATTTTTTATTATTCTGATAAGGATTAGTCTTAAATTGTCGAATTCTATCAATATATATATATATATATATATATATATATATATATATATATATATATATATATATATACTTCTTTTTACTAAAATGAATCAATATATAATAATATAATAATAGTAATAATATTATTATTATCAATATATATATATAATATAATAATATTATTATCAATATATATATATATATATATATATATATACTTCTTTTTACTAAAATGTATCAAATTGTCGTATATATATATATATATACATATATATATATATATATATATATATATATATATATATATATATACTTTATAATTGCATTCCAATGACCATAGGAAAATGAATCCAAAACCATAATTTTCATTCATTGTTTTAAGTTCTTTATTTTCATATTTCATCAAATACCTGTAATTCTTCTTCGTCTCACAAAACAAATTTTTTATTTATATTTTCTAAATAAAATACTTTTTCTTAAGCGAATTTCACAGCAAAGTCAAGAGAAATATATAGTCTTTAGTCTAACTTTGCTGATCATCAGCATATATATATATATATATATATATATATATATATATATATATATATATATATATATACTTCTTTTCACTAAAATGTAGTTTATCACACTTGGCTGATGACATGCTGTGTTGTATTCAAGCATCAGTTGAAGCTACAAGTTTTAGATATGACCTTGAACTACATCCGGGGCTAAAGCCCCAATTTCGGAGATTTGGGCTATATCGAGTCAAAACATAGTTGCCATTACACCAAGATCCTGCTCGAGTCCTATCAATTGGTTAAATAGAAGTGATCCTGGGTATCATATGAAATTGCATTCAGTGCTGAGGTCCCAATTTGTGAGTTTTGGGGAGTGTGGAGTCACTATATAGTTACCGTTACACCCAAGCCCATTCTGATGCAGAGTACATGTCAGTATGTCATCTATGAGTTAAATAGAGGTTTTCCTGGAAATAACACAAAACTACATCCGGTGGTAATGCTCTAATTTGGGAATTTGGAGAGTTCTATCCTGGTTTGGCACACACCCTGGGTGGGTTGAGCCGGCTTCCTCTGAAGGAGGAAGTTTCTTGAGAATATTAAATTCACAATAGGCTCCTAGTCGTATGTGTATCTTGCTTAGGTGAGATGATTTTAACAATGTTAGTTTTTGCAGTTTTTGCAGGGAGATATCGCTGTTCTCCTACATACAGCGCCTGGTATTCCCAAATGCTTACCCATCTGGTACTGACCAGGCTGAATGTCACTTAACTTCGGTGATCATGCAACGTGATTATACCGTATGTAGCTTTGGAGAGTATGGAATCATCATATATTTGCCATTATTGTCAGATCCATTCTGACCAAGAGTGATTGTATCTGCCAGGGTCCTATCTATGGTTAAGTAAAATTTGTCTTGGGTATGATATGAAACTGCATCTGGTGCTGAGGTCCTAATTTCGGAGCTTTGGGAAGTGTGGAGTGTTGCTATTATGTTGCGTTTTAACCTTGTGCCATACATGAATGAAAGTTCATAATCATACCTTGTTAGTTGCTTGTTCTTGTACGCGTCTGTTCTGTGATCTTTCCAGACTCATAGAACGCTGCCTGCAAATAAATTCTTTCATACCTCGAAAATGGCAAGTCAAGACAAAACTGTTGGAAGACAAAGGAGAATTATTCTGCTTAATTTTCGTTCTAAATCACTGACCAGTGGGGCGGAGAGAGAGAGAGAGAGTGAGAGAGAGAGAGGAGAGAGAGAGAGTGTGTGTGTGTGTGAGAGAGAGAAAGAGAGAGAGAGAGAGAGAGAGAGAGAGAGGAATAATCACTATTTAATCATATCTTATCTGGACATTTTAAAATTAACATGTTTACACGTGTAGTGTTCTCAACGAATTGCCAACTTCTCTCACTCTCTCTCTCTCTCTTTGTACCATGTGACGTCGCATGTTTTTATCAATTCTCACAGTGTAGTAAACTTTAACCTCGAGTTCAGCAAGTTGACCCCGACTAAACTTTTATTTCCTGTTATTTTCAACTAACCTATTTATATACTAGCGGGTCTACTTACCCAATATTTAACAACTTGTTAAATAGAATCTATCCATTACAGATTATTTATTTGTCATCAGTGCTTTTCGAGATGCTGCCATAGATAGTTGTGGTGTCTGCATAAATATCAACGAATGACTTGGATAATCATTTATAAAGATCAGGAAGAGAGTAGGGCCCAGAATGGATCCTTGAGGTATGCCAGCATTAATATTATTAACTTTGGACTTCTGACCATCAACAACCACTTTAATAGACTCGGTCAGAGGCCCGTCTATGAGTTAAATAGAATCTATTCTTTACAGATTATTTATTTATAAAATGTATGTCTTCAAAACAAAATAATCAACATGTCGATAAATACAAGTTTATATTTGAAAATGACTGCACGAAACGAATTACTTAGAAACTTACACCATGAACAAATATCGGAAGATATAAAAAATTTGAAGCATAAACCTTTTACCAAAATGACTGAATTATGATAGAACTAATTTTGAGGAGTCTGATGTAAATATACAAATATGTGATCTCACAGTTCTGCCCTTTTCTTCACGACTTGATCGACTCGTTATAAAAATGTAACATTTTTCCTTCATCATTTTTTGACGGAAGCTGTACTCTAGCGTAAAGATAATCATGAGATGACCCAGAACAGAAGTGAAACATGCTGATAATAACAAAAAAACGATCCTGTGTTTACATTGGAAAATTACATTTAATGAGTAAATATGTTAAATATAACCAAATACTCTGATAAAATAAATAAATTACTAAACTATAGATAAGAAAAGTGGGTTATTAATTTAAATAGCTAATTTTAATGTTGGTCGGATACAATATAGTGGCATGTTGTATATGAGCCATGGCTCACAGTTTGAGAACCGTATCTGTATACTACAGAAAATTACTTTTTAAAATCAACATAATACATATAATAATATAATGTATTTGGCATAATGGTTAAAGTGTTCACTAATGGGAGACCGGGGTTCAATCCTTGGTTGAGTCATACCAAAGACTCAAAAAATGGTACTTGATGCCCCCTTTCTAACATTCAGTATTATAAAGTGAGGATTAAGTATAAACAGAGTAAGCTAGATTAAGGAGTGTCGCCCTCCCTATATCTTGGTGTAGTAGCCAATGAAAAGGGAACCTTCGAAACGCTCCATTTGGCATAGTTGTTAGATTTTTTGCTAATGGGCCAGGAGACCGGGGTTCAATCCTCGATCGAGTCATACCAAATACAAAAAAAAAAATGGTACTTGATGCTTCCTTCTAAACACTTAGTATCATAAGGTGAAGGGTAAGTGGAATAAGCCAGGGTAAGGAGTAAGGGTCTCCCCTACATCTTGGTGTAGTAAGTGATGAAAAGGGAGCTTTTGGGCCGGCCTCAACTACGGTACTGATGACCCAAAGGAAAAAGCATCCACTGTTGAATTTTTATTTAGAGTGAGAATTTCTTTCCGGATTCATTTCAGACGACGGAGGTTGTCTGACTTGCTATTTGCTTTCCAATATAAGTTTTCTTAATGCTTTTTTTTTTTTTTCAATAGGATAATTAGGGACTAACCCATAGCGAGTTAGGAAATTTTTTTTAAGTGAGTCACTTCTGATGACCTAAAGAAATAAAAACATCAACTGTTGACTTTGGTTTTTCTTCCTTTAATTTTCTTCCTTTAATTATTGGGAAGTAATGGCTGGAGTTAAATAATGATTTTTAACATCAAAGCGGTTGTGAAATTAAATTGAAAGAGGACAATTGTCACTCAAATCGATATCTTAAACGATTTCACCCCAAAAACTGATTTTCCATTTATACTACTTAACTTTTCAGAAACAAAAGTTAAATAAAGAAATAAGAAAGAAAGAAAACATCTCAAACTGGAAAGTTAAAATGAAGACAGAATAAGACGTATAAATCAATATAGAAAACAAAAAAGAAAAAAAAAGAAAACGTCTCAGTATGAAAATAGATTTGCGTTCCTCCTTCCCTTAATTGTCAGGCAGACTTTTGTGATGGGATGGATACATATTTACAAATATATACACATTGTTCTTTATTATATAGTGAAGTGAATGATGTAATTATAGTTTCGAATCTTTTGCATGAGGTTTGAATTCAAGAAATAGATTTCTAAAAAGCTCTATTTATATTGTACTAGCCCGGGGCCATAAAAATAAAATAGAAGAGGTTAAAAAGTATGTATAACATCTTTATATTAAAACTTCTATCTCTCTACCTCTCTCAATCTGTCTCTTTATATTTTTCTCTTTCTCCCTCCCCCGTTTTTTCACATCCCTCTCCCTCACCGATTTTTCATCTGCCCAGTTCATTCCTCTCTCTGTGTATTAAAAAATAATAATGTAAGTCATTCACCTCTCCTTTATACAATAGATAACATTGAAAATGGCTTAAAAACAGCCCTTCCCCTGACGAAACTTGACCCAGCTGACCCCCAAAGAATGAAATTAAAATTTTTGTAAGATATTATTCCCCAGAGCAACGCCGATCAGGAATATATCAACTTTGTGGGTGTTTGTTTTATAGTTTTTTACATTCACACACACACACACACACACACACACACACACACACACACACACACACACACACACACACACACACACACACACACACACACACACACACACACACACACATGCCCTTTATATAATAGATAAATTAAAGTATTTCTAAGTGGTTTCCTTTGCAGTAACACCCTCCGCCAACACTGAATGCTGGCAAGATTGCTACAATAAACAGTTCAGTCAACAACTGACGTTTATAAATATGTTATCTTTCAACCGAGATATATATTCCCACTAAATATACAGAAACACTACATGATGATTAATAAAAAAAAAAATAACATACAATGACACTAAAAAACATATAACGTTTATTGGGTATTGTGCTCGACTGAGCTCCACTCTCTGGTTCCTCCTTGTAAGGTTTTCACGGCAAATACTCATCCTCTACCACAATGGAAACAAAAACAAACTTTCCTTTCTTCCTCCGTGCCCATAGCATCAGGCGGAATTTCCATGAACTGAGCTTCTTCACAGGGACTTCCCGTCAGTAGAACACATTACCACGGGACTGCTTTTCTGCAGATTACAACATGGTAGTCTTCAAATCGAATGTCAACAGATTCTTGCTATGAACTCCATTAACCATTCTCAATCCTCTCATAAGCTTCTTCATCTCTCAACGGACAATCTTTCCATCTCATTAACCCCTGTCCTCGAGTGGCTTTTGGCCTTGATAAGTGGTGATCTATTGGTAAAAAAAAAATTAAATTAAAATATAATACTAGTTATTTACGCCTAAGAAGAATAACTTTGACAATATCTGAATAATAATAACAGGAAGGAGCTGGTGATCAAGAGGTATAAAAGCCGCAACGAAAATTCTAGGAAATATATTTTGAAATGAAAATGCAATTTTACAATTTTTTGCTAAACTGATGAAAGCAGATTCTAATACCCAATAAACATTTTAATCTTTATAAAATAATAGCTAAGATATTTTTTTGTAGAAAATCTTAAGCAAACATATATTCTGTGGGAAGGTAGAGATTTGATGCGAATGAATGTAAAAAAGTTACTAGCTTGTATAAGCTACTCTTTTGCTTTCTCCGTTCGTTTAGCATACTCTTTCCATTTCATTTTTTCCTTTCTATATCGAATGGAAATGGGAGACAGTCAAATCAAAAGTTTCGTACTACACCCCCCCCCCAAGATTATTTCACATAAAGGTGCAAACTCGACATTTTTCAACTAATAGAAATGATTCCTACTCGTTTGAAACTTAGCAAACCGTTGCGAAATACCAATTTCCAATAAAAATAGCTACTGAACAACCAAAAAACTCGAAAAGAGAGAATCTAGTTAGCCAGAGAAAAGACACCCAGTGCACACGACATTACGCCCCCCCCCCTCTGAGGCAATGAAAAGCAAATGAATATTCAGCTCATGCTCACAGACGTACACAAAGATTTACACACTGATCAAGGCCGTATGCACACAATGTCTCCGGGGCTCACACAGGCATATTCACACTGACAAAAAAAAAACATATAGACATACACACTTCTAAAACTTGTGTCTTTTTCCTCACTTTTAAACTTTTCTAAACGAACAATTTACTCACTAAAAATATTTTTCACACCACTGTAAATTTGTATTGATATAAATGTTTTGTTCGTGAACCATATTTTTCTCTCTTTCATTCACAAAACCCTTTTGGTGAATTTATCACTTGCTAAATGGTGATCCTTTTATTCACAACAATGATTCTTTCTTTTCCTTTTTTTTATTCGCCACTTATAACATTTTAATTGTCAGCAAGAGTCTTGGTACATTTCAAAGATGTGATTGTCGTCTACATTCTATCCAAGCCAGGATTCATGCTACAGTACTACAAGCTCCACTAATTTTGAGGCTGCTCCTTCTCCTGCTATCAGAAGAGGAGCTTAGTCTCCTCCATCCTTCTTTTTTACATAATACTGAATCACTTTTTTTGCACAATATTTGTGAATCAGACACTACTACTACTACTACTACTACTACTACTACTACTACTACTACTAAGTACTTATTATGATACCGAAATAAAGCACCAACAACCCTCAGCAGTCTTGCTAGTTTTAATACAACTTTAGACCTCTTGATTATCAGCTCCTTGTCCTCACCATAAAGTTAAATAGTCTTTATGTCTATAGTTTGTAGATAACTTTGCAGCCCTTCCTTTGTTCTAACCACCGAGTCAAATGTTTAGGCTTCAGATTGCTCATGTAAGCTTTTCTCAGGGATATACTTATCAGCTAAACGCTGGAGAATGTGTCTATACAATTTGGTTTAATACTAAAAAAACTGAAGAAAAAAAATATCGCTGCTTGCATCTCAGATATTGATTGGCAAGTCAAGTCTAATTTTTCTCGAATTAACTGAACCAAAAAATTAATTTGTCATTCATTTTTAAAAAAAATTTCATTTCCCCCCATTTCAAAGGAAACATTTCATTTTTTTAATAGTTTCCGGTCTATTTGTGAGAGGAACCATTTTAAATGATCCTTGTGGAAAATTGATATCAAATTTCTCTATTTTCAAGGCCACAGCGCGACTGGAAGCAAGTTTACAACTAGAATTTCTTTACAGTAGGAGTCACTAGGGTATATTAGAGACATTTTCGTTTTCGCTTTTTCAAACATTTACTATATCTACATCGATATCTCTATTTATATAATGTTAGGTATGAGAACTTCCCATCTGTTGAACTCGTTACAACAGAACTGCTTTCCTGCAGACTACAACAGGGTCGTCGTTAAATCCAGTGTCAACAAATCCTTGTCATAAATCGTCCCCATAAGTAATCTCATTAACCCTTATCCACGAGTGGCATTTGGCCTTGATAAGTGATAAATCCTGTTCTAGGATAGCAAGGTATTAGAAAATCTGATTTTTTTAGCAAGGTGTGCAGTACAGCCAAACCAATTTCAGTTTGCCAACTTCTTCTACTTGGCCTTTTGGCTAAGATCAAAGTGTAGTGTCTGTTCCGATGGATACTACACCCCATAGACTGGTATTGTCTTGGCCTTCGGGTCTTGATTTACGCCGGTCAATGGGTCTGTCCTGTGCAGTTCTGGGAGGTCCACCTTCCCAGGCTTTGCCTCCCCTCTTTGGGGAGGAGTAAGTTTATTGCTTACTGTCTGAGGCGCCTCTACCGGGGAATGCCGACGGGACTGCCCAGGCAATTTTTAAGCCCCACTTTCCCGACCCGACCTTGGGTCACATCTTACTTGTGGGAGTAAGATAAAAACTGGCCTTGTGCCTAACTCCTGGAGAGGAGTAAATCAATACTCTGTGTTAAGCAAAAATCAAGCTTTAATGAGTGAAAATATTAGAGGTCAAGTTTTGAACACATTTAATGTCGATTAAATACATTTAATTATAAATTATTAATAAAAAAATCAAAAAATCTAGAACGATTATAAGCAATATGTATAGCATTTTGAGCCAAACATACTTAGAGACATTAGGTCGTTAAAAAAATAATGGCCGCCTGAAGCGCTGGGTTTTAAAAAGTCATTTTAACACAGAATTTGTAGTTTATTTCTGTTAATTTTTAACACATATAATAATTAATGTGTTCTCAATAATAATTTGTAACTTTTTTTCAGATGTAAAGTATTTTTGGAGCATAGAATACCCTCAATGATGAACATGCCAAAACATGACCTTTGCCGTCTTATATTGCATGAGATCAACTTTGGCACGATGCCTCTGAAGTATCAATAGAGCATGGGGAGATGGATCCAAAAGCGATCGGACGGTACAAAGGTGGTTCAAAGTACAAAGAAATTCCGTAGTGGAGATGAGAGCCTTGAAGATGAAGAAGGTAGAGGGCGGCCGTGTGATCTTGACAATGAACAATTGCAAGCGCTTGTTGAGCAAAATCCGCGTCAAAGTGTTAAAGAAATGTCCCAGACACTTGCTGTCAGCACTGCAACAGTTTTGCGTCATTTACAAAGTATTGGAAAGGTGGAAATATTTTGATGAATAAATGTATGTTTCTGAAATCGGCCATTATTTTTGTAACGATCTAATATATAAGAGATACGGGTGTACTCTATCCATTCCATAAGTAACGAAACACAATTTATTTTTGACAGCTTAAGTAACTAAACATTATTTATTTGGTAAGAAATCATATCTCGCTTATTTTAATGGAGCAGTTTCGTCGGTACATCCCTTAAATGGTAAAGTTAAAAATAAAATAATGTTCACACATTACTCAGTCTTGCCTAGAATATGTATCTTATAATTCATAATGATAATATTATTAGTTTAGGAGTTTACCCCATATATACATATTATTGATGCTTAATATAACTCAAAATTTGATGTAGATCAATTCTTTTCTCTATAAAATTTTTTGTATCTTGTTTTTATTTTTTAAGTTTATTTTTTTTTTTTGCTAAATGGTAAAACTTACCAAAAATAATATGCCCACGTTACTCACCATGTTACCTAGAATATATATTCCATAATTTATAATGATCGGTTCATTAACTTAAGAGTGAATCTAATACATAGAAATATATATATATATATATATATATATATATATATATATATATAATTATTTATAAATATTGGTTTTTATCTACATGCGTATACGTTTCATGCGTTACAGGAATCGTCAGTGTAGAGAAGAATTATTCACACCAGTCGCTGAGCTCGAACCCCGAAACACAAGTTTTATTTCAAACTCAAGTTCCAACGTCGTTGTCCTCACAGCCGCCATACACAACTCAGTAAATCAGTGAGAGATTAATCCTACTTAAAGGCAGCTGTCATAGAGTGTTCAACTTTTGAAAGGAACATTGCATTTATATATATACTAGCAAAAACTACCTGTCCTCTGGACAGCAATTACTGAGGCTGTAGTCTTCTTTACAGAAACGAAAGAAATAATTTTTAATTGACATTTACGTAATTTGGAGGAAAACAACAAAATGATGATTGTAGTGGTGTTATTTAATATATTCAAATGTGAAGAAAATTTACTGTGCATGAACATTGTCAAATTTTATTTTTTTAGGAGATAAACAAAAAAGAAGTTAATTTATATGGTCTTTAAGATATTCAAAGTCGAGTAATTTTGCTTTGTTTCAGCACAAAAATGAAAATGAATTCCCCATTAAAAACTTGTTATATAATGACATGAATAAACATAAGGGTGGAAGGTCGATTGGTTAAATAAACCAATTTTATATTACTGAGTACTTCGAAATGCGTACTTTGTACTTTTCGTCTTTATTATAAAAGACAGAAAAAAGTCCTAATGAAAGAAAAAGAATCTTTTTTTTTGTAATTTATAAAGATTGGAGAAAGTTTTTTTTTCTTTTCTTTGACAAATGTAAAAGTTATCATCATCATCACTGCCAACATGTTGACTCCTTGGCATTTTGGCTAGGAGCAAAATGTAGTATCTGTTCTGAATCTGAATTTAGTTTTCATTTCCTCGGTCAGTGAAGGAGAAATCCTTCTAGACCAAGGTAATTGAAATCTTTGTTCCAATCCAGAGTGCCTCTTTTTGGGGAGATTGATTGTCACCACGTTAAATATTGATATTGTGCCTAACTCTAATCTCGTGAAAGGAAATTAATAGGAACAGCAACAACAACAACAACAAATTTATTTTAAAAATAATAAACGTATGTATTTAATTATTAACAGAAACCAATTGGTCATTATTGCGTTTAGTGCAAACTTTATTTTTTAAAAGTAATTATTCGAAAGTTATCGAGGTTGTTGCGATGTGTAAACGTGCGGAAACGTAGCAGAAAAAAACACCAAATAATGAAACGGAAGTTATTATTTTGAATTTTGATTTTAATTCATTAAATCGCTTAAAATAATATTACTACTGTTAATAATTAAGAAATTAATACCAGGAAAAGTTTTTCGTATATATAGAAAAATAACAGAATCAAATTATGAGTGAATAGCATTGAATATGAATTCATTAGACAATATTTAAAAAATAAATGTGCAAATAATATATAGCGTTAAGAGTGTTGAGTCAGGTTTTCTGTGAGTATATATACGGTGTGTGAAAATATTTTAGTGTATAATTGAATTAGGTACATCTATATGACTATAGTTTGGATAAATGAAAAACACTTTCGCATTTATTCATTTATATATATATATATATAGACACGTACCTAACTTTATCTATATAGACATATACGACCATTGACTCGTTTGGCATAGATAGAAATATAAAACTGAAAGAAAAGTAAAAGTTTAGACAAGTTTAACATAACAATGTTTTAAGCACTGTAACAAAATCCATAGACAAAATA
Source organism: Sepiola atlantica (assembly GCA_963556195.1). Taxonomy (NCBI): domain Eukaryota; kingdom Metazoa; phylum Mollusca; class Cephalopoda; order Sepiida; family Sepiolidae; genus Sepiola; species Sepiola atlantica. Next base: position 83,369,328 of record OY744519.1, on the reverse strand, counting down.
CTCACCTTTCGACACGTCCAATTTTCACATCAAAGGATTTCAGAATACATTGTGATGTCATAATAAATTCCCTTCTCTCTTTTCACTCTGTTTCTATCTCTCTTTTCTCCCCTCTCTTTTCCTCTTTTTTCTACTTCTTTTGCCCCTCTCTGTTTCCCCATACCTCTCTTTCTCTTTTCTTTTCTCTCTTTGCCTCTCCACTTTTAAAACATTCATGTACAAACAAATGTTCACAATCCGCAGTTTTAGTATTATACATATAACATTATATTATATGATTATAATTATCATAAGTCAGATGACGTATTGAGTAAACTAAATAAACCAACAAATAAGGTATTTTCCATAGTCCGTGTTGCCATCCATTATGCTACTGGGACAGAAACTATATTTAATGTTGATGTCTATGCTATTTGTGCATGTTATTACCAAAATACATTCCCTATCCTATTGGAAATGTGACTTGTAATAAAAACATAAATAGACTGTTGCAACAAATGAAAATAGTAATAATTTGTTTGTCGTTGGGTTTGTGCCAAGTTAAACAGTGCTGGTGCTAGGGACAGTGACGTACAGAGAAGTGTGGGGTCCACATGGTGGTGGCCCAGGCATCCATTGAAGGGAGTATCCAAATAGAGAAAGAAAACAAGTAATTTTAAAATTTCAGCATTGATGAATAAAGTTTGGGAGGCTAACCGCACAATCAGAAACGGCTGTTAGCCCTTTATTTCTTCTACTCTATAAAATTAAGTTGGTCAGACCCAAATAGCATTTAAGCTGACAAATCAAACTTTGCTTCTGACTTCTAGCTAATGTTTTAATTAGATTTCTCCATTAAGTTATTGCCATAAATATAATATCTTTCAATTCGTTTTTTTTTCCTGTTAATATTTCGACTGAGTAGAAGTAACGTTAAAGTGGATACATTTTTCATTACTGACCTAGATATAAGCGTGAGCTTAAGCCCTTCATAAAAAAAGGCGTTTTGCAATATTGTCTTCATATTTCGGCCAAATGATAAACAATTACATCTGCATAAAATAAACTTTAAAATATATTTTTTTAAAAACTTTACTTACGTGTGTGTCTTTGTGTGTGTTTCACGTCTGTAGGTAACTTTTCTAGATACACATTGAATTTTAGTTTTTATTTTCATTACTGTTCAGCGGATACTTCATATAAGCAAAAATAAAATGAGGGAAAACTAAAGCGATTTTTTTGCATCATATTTAACATAATTATAAAACATAACTACATTTGGAATTACTTTGTGACGCCATCCAATGTGCAGGGAAACAAACAAACAAGATCCACTGAGTTTTAGTAGTAGTAGTAGTATATATATATATATATATATATATATATATATATATATATATATATATATATATATATATATATAGTTCGATTAGCCAATTTTGTTTGTTAACAATAAGTATGCCAACAGAAATTTCAGTAAGTAGATTATAATTATTTGGAACTCATTTCCAGCAGATAGAAGCAGTAGCAGTTCGAAAGAAATGACATAATCTTCTTATATCGGTTTACTAATCCTAAAATTTCGATTTTTCTCCATATAAAAATCGATCCGGTTGAAGAGTATTGTGGAACTATGTTCTAGCGGATACCAGCAACAGCAAAGTATAAGATACTTAATTTTGATTGGTTACTGAATTCGGACTTCAACCAATCAGAAGTCCTAAATAATACACTCATGCTGGGAGTCGGTTACCGGCTATTTAAGCGATGACCCAACAGGCAGTCAGTTAGTCAGCCTAAATCTTCCACACGAACCTTTGTCTGTCATTCCCATAGCAATGCTACGCAATCAATTACTACTAAACTACTTGTGGGCGAATTGTGCATGCCCGCAATGGCTACTCCTGCTGTAAAGAAAGACTGAATTTTTCCTTTAAGATTTTAATTTAAAAATACGGACTTTCCCCTCTTCATTACATTTTACTTGGTATTTTAAACGAAGCATGTTAAATAAATATAAATTATTATTTGTATGAATAAATGTAATGTGAATAAACATCTTGCTGCACAATTCCCCACTTAGGATGCCCCTATAAATTTGGCCACTAATCACAGTAGCCCCTTATATCTCAGTGGCAATATTCCTTGTTTGAGGTGAATAAAAGTTTTTAAAAATAAAATTAAAAAATTGTCTTTTTCTTTCATTGCCTCTTCCACTACAATTAGCATATGAAAATTAATTTTGTACAAGAAATAGACGTTCATATCTATATGCACATTTAAAATCAAACTGTTAAGTTATTTTGCTCTTTTTTTTTTTCAAAGGAATTTATTTTTCAGAGTGCCCTCTTTTTTCATTTTTCGTGTCACAATATTTTTTAACAAACTTTACAGTCGGCATTTAAGAAAAAAACCTAAACAGGAAGTTCCTGTATTTAAAAATAAAGCACTTTGAATGGAGACTACTCCCATAGAATGAATTTAGCAAAGCAATAATAACACTAATAAATAAAAGGATGATAGTCACTTCTAGGAACAAGCCCCGAGAGACCACTTGGATGTTCCAACACATAGTATCACCATGTCTATTATGACGTCATCCTGCTACATCTAAATCTTGGTAAAGAAAACAATATTTAATTAACTCTTTTTACAAATAAATACAAATAGTTTTTCGACATTAATAAAGATATTAATAAGGTGAATGACTTTTATGCATCTTGACCCTCTTTTCCTCTTTTGAGTGTGGCATGTCAACCACAAAGTTGTCCTACTTCAATGGTAGTCTGATTTTTCGTTTATAGGCTCTACCCACCTCCTGCTTAGCATAATGGTTAGAGTGTTCGCTGATGGGGTTGAGAATTCAGGGTTCAATCCTCGGTCGAGTCACAAAAGACTTCCTCAGCGTAGAAATTGTCAGAAAGGAATTGAAAGATTCGGGATTCAACTACAAGGCAACATCAGAGAGAAAAAAACTCATGATCGACGATTTGACTTCTCGATTCTACGACTGATTTGGTTTATATACAGAGCAAACTGGCACATATTTTGGAGTTCAAGGTCTTCTATTTAAATATACAAATGACATGTGTCAGCCTTGCATTTCTAGATGAACTTCAATTCATTCATTCATTTTGTATGAATCATATGATTCTATTGTTGACATTGGTTTCCCTGATATCTTTCTAGTTAGAGTTATTTCTAGAAAGACATCGGGTACTTACAGGAGGGACCACGTGAAGGTTGCCCACATCATAAGTGAAAGTGTTTCTCTGAAACGAACTGGATTCGAACTTGGCACACCCAGGTTGTAAGTCTGTGTCGTTAGTCACTTAGTCGCCGTCACCTCCAGATGAACTGCAACGGCAACCAATGACTCGAATGCAGAAAGACATTCTAGAATGAAATATGAATAGAGAAATAAAAATGACAGTTTGATCTATTAGATTGCTCTCCCTTCTTCTCCCTCTCTCTCAATTGTTATTTCTTTTTTTCTTTCTTTTATTCTTTTTTCTTTCTTTTTTGTTCTTGTCTGTCTGTCTGTCTGTCTGTCTGTCTGTCTCTCTCTCTCTCTCTCTCTCTCTCTCTCTCTCTATATATATATATATATATATATATATATATTATTTAAATTACTTATTTAAAAACTATAAATGACAGTTCATGTAAGCGAACAAGAGTTTCATTGTTATGGAGAGGCCTTTTCTGGGTTAAAGAAGCCCCTTGAGTCCGCTTCAGTTCTTCAGCATCTCAGCAAATAAAGACAAATTGAGAGAGAGAAAAAAAGTCTTCTCTAACCCAAAAAAGGCCTGTCCATAACAATGAAACCCTGGTTCGCATACAGAAACTGTAATATATCGTCTTTAAATAATTTATATTAACTTTCACAAAGCATTTTACAAAGCATTTTATTGATTTCTTTTCATTTAAAACCCCTTGTCTTGAACAACGGATTGCTTAATAGATATTGTATTTTGTACAATTTTTATTCTCATTCTTTACCTCTTTATAATATATATATATATATATATATATATATATATATATATATATATATATATATATATATATATATATATAGTAAGCTATGAAAATATATTTATGGCAATTAAGCTACATAAATATATTTTAATAGCTTACTACCTAGCTCTACTTACGTATCGAGCACTGTTGAAGTAAATACTGTAAATACTGAAAATTGATACATAAAAAATTATATCTCCTTATAAAATTTTATGTGGATACATGAAATATATATATATATATATATATATATATATATATATATATATAAGAAAATGGGTCGTTCATTGGTGGGTCAGTATTATAAAATTGAAAATAGAAGCCTTTATCAATGGAAGATTAATTAATTTTTTTGAAATTTTTTTCTTTAAACTTATTAATTCATCAGACTTGACCAGTATTGTGTCATTTTTTTTTCATCAAAAACACAAAAACAAAAATAAACAAACTTTTTTCCTTCTGTTATTTTGATAAAATGTTCTTGTTATCGTGTATCCGCGCCGATGTCGTTGGCGGTTATGAATTCAAATTCTGGGTTCATGAGATGTGTATGGCTTGCTTATTGAGAAATTATATATATATATATATATATATATATATATATATATATATATGTACAAAGAGAGAAATAATGGGAGAGAGACATAGAGGTGTGGGTGACTGGAAAACTAGCTATGTTTTTTACTAGTTAGCTAGATATGTAGATAGATATACATATTTATATTTTCGCATCGAACTAAGCTTAAAAGTCAATACATAGTTTTTCATGTGGGAAAGTAACACTTAGCAGGCTAATCTGACATATGTTTCTATTACTATGCCAAAATAAGTTAAACTAAGTAAATATCTACATTATTCCCTCTTCAATCTGATTTTTTCAACTGTTTTTTTCCCATTTATAATATCTTTGACCCTGATATTTAACCACCAATTCTTTTCTTCATTTTGTATTTTTGTTTAATTATTTTTAGACCAATCAAAACGCTTGGCTGTCCATGACATTATAACTTTATTAGTTCCACAGTGACATATCAGAGATCAAATCCCTTTCACACCTTTTGACTTTTATATATAAAAAAAAGAAAAAAATCCTATATCCACCAATTTATCGACATCTGGCAATGGTTTCCTTGTTTATTTCAGAAGTTTATGAAGCAATTAATCAACTTATTAAGAAACAATGTTCTTTGCCATAAAAAGGGTAAAAACGAAAGCAAAAAAAGAAAGCAAAAAGGAAGTTTAGTTGGTTTAACACAAAATATTTTCACACGTTGATTTCATTAAATGTATGTCTCAAATGAAATATGGCTTGGTTTTGTTTTTCTCATTTATGGCATATCGACCCATTTTTGTTATTTAATTCATTTGGTTTGTCTGTCTTAACATAATTGAATCCGTTTTATAAATCCAAACACAACGTCTTTCTCCCTCTTTTCTCTTTTAGACAACACACGTGCGTACGTCACATTTCAGCTTAGCCCCTTTGGGGGGGGGGGGGGCGAAGGGCTCCTCGACAAGCAGCACACACATAACGAGAGACTTTCACAGACTTCTGAACACAACGCCCGATGAAGTACACACACGCTGCTTAACGAACGCACATGTACACAAGTTTATAGACGTACACACTCACGCACTAAGAAAGCAGAGGCATGCTATTTACACACACGCAAATGTCACATAGCGCCATCCGAAATGAACACACATATATTCTCTCACTAACAAAACAGGCACGCTAACACACACATATTATATAGTAAATATTCATGGAAGTTAATTAATGCGTTCCGCTATAATTGTAGTTTCATCAGTTTATATTTTTAAACTTGAAACAAAAAACATATTTTAAAGTCGTATAGGTGAAGATGGAATAACACAATATTTCGAGGATATCACCCCTTTCTAAAGTGTTTCTATTTCTTTAATTCAAGCTATACTCTCTGCCTCGTGTGAATATGTTGGTTTTTTTCACTGTTTATTAGCAGTTTGATCATTGATTCACATTAACAAGATACACGCCAAGTACATCATAACATATAACAGTTATGGTTTTAAATTTTCTGTTCTATTTTAGTATATCAGTTGCAAATGCCTTTTACTGGACATTATTTGTGAGTCAACTACGAATTAACAATTGATTTGCAGCTTTTGGTGCTTTGGCATGAGCTCACTTAAGTTGGTCAACTGACAACAGCTTATATTGACTGGGTGGCATGTTCAAGTTATGGGTGTCTAAGTCAAGCTCGATCAGATGAGGATGAATGTTTAGTAAGCGAATATGCAACTGCATAAACAGCACACATTAACTTTGCAATTACTGAATTGGCAATAATATCGGATCTAATTCAGTATTCAGTTGATCAATTGCTGCAGGTATTATAACTGATTTTCACAAGTTGACAGACACTGGAGACAGTTTGATGAGCAGTTTGTCGGCGTCTTGTACATTATTTAGCTATAATTTATAGACACTGGCCAATACATAATTAGCAGATCAATGATTTAACTTATTTTCTACGCGCCCAGGATGGGTGAAATTAATTCCCTGAATAGTATAGTTTTGCACCACTTATGAAGATATAATGATACTAAAACTTATGTCTAGAATTCTTAAATGTTGATCAAAATCCATTACATGATTTGGATTCTAGAAAATATCGAAAATTGAAGGCTTAAGCTTAAGGAGTCTTAAGAAGAAATTTACATTCAGGAAATCTTACCTAATAGTAGTCTAATGACTATGAATAAAAATCAATGCAAATTTGATATAGCTGAATTTTCAAATCAGAGGTTGTGTCCATAGTACGTCCCTTAAAAAACATTAAAATATTTCAGAGAAACTGAAATTTGGGGAATATTTATTAATTGATGTTTCATACCTATTGTTAAAATTTCATAAAAATCAGAGGTATCTGAATTTTTATGAAGGGCTTCCACCCCCTTTTTACCCCCTTTGCATAAAACTAAATTAAACTAAATATAACCCACATTTAAACCGCTTACACCTAACAGCTGTGTTCCAAAATTCATAATGATTAGTTACTTAATAAAGGAGTGAATCCTGTACATACAAACAAAGAAACATATAAACATACCCAACTTTATAAAGATAGAGATAGAAAGAAGGTTACAATGAGTAAGGGCCAGCATTACCTACTACCAGAGTTGAGGAAACCTACTATTGCATCCCTGGAGGAGATGTTTCAACAGCGATCTGAAAGCCTCCTTAGTTTTATTTTTTGTCCCTTACTCAAATTTTGTTACACAAATTGATATAGAGTCACTTTTAATAATAACAACATATTAAAAAAACACACATTACTGCTCATGTTAATCTAGGTCAAACTTAAATTGCAACAACAAAGTGACCCCTTGGGAGCTAGAATAAGAGTCAGGTTGGGAAAAACAAGTTGGACTTTAAAATATATAACAAAATGACTCTTTAGAAGTCTTTTTGGCTAAGATCAAAGTATAGTATCCGTTCTGATACTACACTTCACCTGTCCGCGGTCAGTGAAGGAGTGATCCTTCTAGACTTGGGCAATTTTTATTTTTATCCCGAACCAGAGTATCTCTTTTTGAGGAGATGGATTTTCCCCACATTAAAAACCGACCTTGTTTGTAACCTTGTCGTGGGAAGGCAAGTAAATTGAGCTCAATTATTTTGTAAATCAGGAAGTCAAAATAAAAAATACACTGAATGATTTGATTGACCTTCATGGATAACGCCTCCCCAGACTATGGAATTATGTTTAAATACCGCTGAATCTATTCAACTTTCAATTTTGGTGTTTTAATAGCAGAAACAGAGTTATTTGCTTTCCTCTTCTCTGTTTGTCATGATAGCAGCAGTCGTCTTCCTCTCTTCCCTAGTAGTTGTAATAATGTATCAATATAAAAGAAAAAAAAATAACAACATTGTTGCTCAATGGCTTATGTTATTTGTTGCTTAATTCTTTTAGAGCATTACGTTAGGGGAGAACGAAGACAGAGCTTCAATAATCAACGTCTAAACAGAGTTAGCTCAAAAGCCTAAGATGCAGATCTTTCTTTCTTCTTCACCACATTCCATTTCTTTCTGTTTGTGACGTTATTCCTGACACATACGCCTAACTTCTAACTTTACTTATAATGGAATTTTCCACTCTGTTTAATTTTAGCCGTACGTGGAAAATTTCCGATTTTAACCTTACTTTATACACACGCATCTAAATATTGCCGCGATTATCCAATTATGTGATTAACTTTCTTAGTTCTCTTCACAAGAAAAGGGCGTTTTTACATTATGTAATTTTGGATTTTCAATTTTTCATCAGAAATTCTTTAAAATGTCTATTGTCTCTTTTTTGTTTTAATATAACATTAACTAAATCTTCACATGTCTCCATAGTTCATCCCCCTCCTCCTGGAATTCTTGATCACAGCATCCAAAATGTTAGATATTACTTGATGAACATTTAGTAGCTTTATCTGGACCCACGTGTGTACCATGTCATCATCTTGGAATTCATTCCTTTGTATATGGATGCACAGTAATGAAATGAATGGCAAAAGCAATCCATACAAAACATATAAGTAGCCCCTAATGGATTTCATATCCAATTTTTATTTACAACAAGTTAACAACTTTGTGATAATCCTCTCCAAAAGTGCAATAATAGAGAAAAGAGGAAGAATGAGTCTTGTGTCAGACACTGAAAAAGAAAATCATTGTAATAACAGTGATCTGCGTTGTGCACATACGTTCATCAGTCATAAGTGTCTCTCTCCCTTAATCGTTTTGCTCATGACAAGACAGTAGCAGCTGAACAGGTCAGAGATGTTGCCATAGCATCTAGCTGTGTGAGATTATACAGACAATATTTTTGTCAAGCCTCATTTTTCTAACTGCCAAAGTTTGTTTATATAGGAATTTGATCGGCTCCCATCAATTAGCAGGAATAAATTGAAACGTCTCTTTTTGAATATTGCAGAGGCATATTTTTTCAGGCTTTTCATTGGCTGGTACATACACTTTTATATTTTATTTATTATTCAAATCTTTGCACCGTTTTTTTGGCACACATTATTGCTTGCTTTTTTGTAATTGTTTGTTGAAGAAGAGTTCTATACCTTATAGCTTGAAGGCTTGAGGTGGATAGAAAAACATGGATATGCTAAAAACTCACAAAATTAATTGATTCATAATCTCACTAATTTACATAGTCGAGTAATTAGTCAGAGAATAGACCTCTAGGGACCTTCCATTAACACTTCTCTTTTAGGTTGGTCATGAGAAGTCCCAGAAGGTCTATGTACACCAGCATTGTTTGACACCAATTTAGCTCTATTTCAAACATGTTCTCTCCTAATGTAACTGGAGAGTTTGAAAAAAAAAAAAAAAAAATTATAATACTAATTATTATAATGATAATTCATAATAGCTATTATGACGACGAGAGCGCTGGGGTTACAAAAGTGGGCTAATAGAATATAGGTTAATATTGGAAAGGAATTCGGAAAGCGCTTTTGAAATTCAGGTGTTATTTTGACAAATCATGAGTTAAGAGTTGAACTGAACAATAAACGTTTGTCATGTGTTTTATAGAGAAGGAATTCATGAAAGCAAAAACAATTTTGATAAGTTGCTATTGGTGATCGAAAAAGGTTAGAATAAAGATTGTCACCAAGTCGTGAAGATGTTTACTCTGCTGATGGGGCATGGTGGGCACCCACATTACATAAAGAAATGAGTGTGATAGTAAGGTAATATCGACATATACCAGCAATGAAATATCCTTTTTTTGTGTGTGTGTCGATTCCTCATTTGTGAACAAACCTATGGAAGAAGATGTGTGTAACTATTTAAAGAACTTTAAGACTTTCGTATGTGACCCACCCCTCCTTAAATAACTTAGGATCCAATACGTTACACTAATACGTGATTTTGCTCAACCAATCAGAGCCCATTGTACCCCTCAGTTCATCTTCTTAATGTAACGCATGTATGTCTCTTTTTCCCATCAGTTGAATCAATAAATCAGTTAAACAACCTGAAAAACAATTTGGAAACAAAAATCATGAATAATCGATAATAACTTTAAAAATTTTGAAAAATGAATTACCAAAGATGAATAGAAATGAAATTGTTGTATATCTTTCTTTCTATGCATTTGTGTTTCTCCTCTTTGAATCGCTTTGCAATTATCTGCAATTCTTTTACTCTATCAGTCACGTGACCTATAATATTTCTTAATTCTATGATAGTACTTAAGTTCTACCTATACACCCTATCCATTATAATCCTTTGCCCCAACCCAACCACTTGGAATGGAGTGCACGTACAGACAAAAATGCCCCAATTAAGTGTTACCCCATACACAACCCAGGTTCTCTGTTCTGTTGTGCCATTAGCAACAGCAGAACGAATTTTACTCAAAAATTGCAGCAAAACCTTGAATCTTTTTGGCACCATTTTTTTAAAAGCTTTTTGTTTAGTTTTCAATTTTTTCTGTTTTTTTTTTATTTGTCTTTTAAGAGTTTTAATAGCGATTTCTTTTTTGATTCTTCCATTTTAAATGTTCTTTTTATTAAACTTTTTCTGGTTTTGTAATTTCTTCTTTTTATCCTGTTTTTTTTTCATTTACTCTTTTTAAAATAAATTCCATTATTCGTTTTCTTGCATATAATCTTTCAATTTAATTCTTTTTTTTCTTCTTTTTTATCTTTTGGATGATTGTGCTTTATTATTTCCTCCAGTATCATCGCTCATCTATTTTTCTTTCTTTTCTTTCATTCTTTCTCAATCTTTGTTTTTTCTTTTTCTTTTCTTTCTTTTTTTTTTGGAGGGGGGTATTTCCTAATCATTTTCTTTATGCATTGTCTTTCTTTCTTTCTTTTATTCTTTCATTCGTCCCTATTTCTTTCTTTGAAAAAATCTTGTATTATTTCATTATCTATGATGTTTCGTTTCTTCATTTCTTTTTTCTTTCTTTCTTTTAGTCCTTTCATCCTTCCTTTCTTTCTGTTTTAAAAAAATCTTGCATTATTTTATTATCTGTGATTTTTCGTTTCTTTCTTCATTTTTTCTTTCTTTTATTATTTTCATCCTTCCTTCTCTCTTGCTTTTTAAATCAATTTTGTATTATTTTATTATCTATGATCTTTCGTTTCTTCATTTCTTTTTTCTTTTTGTCTTTCTTTTGTTTTTCATTTTATCCTTCCTCTTTCTTTCTTTTTTATTTTTAAATCTACTAGCAAGACCCGTGCCCCGGCTTTGCTCGGGGAAAATCGAAAAGAATTATTTAACTTTAAAAAAGTAAATATTAGAGTATCAAACAACCAATCGGAGTCATTTTTATGCCTTTTTATGCTTAGTTAACCTTTTGGCTAAGATCAAAGTGTGCATGTTCCTTCCTGAACATGACGCACGCGGTCCATGGTCCTGTCGAACACCAGCCGCTCGGGTAAGTTTAGCTTCTTAGCTAGTCGAGTGAATGAGTACCCCCTCCCCGATAATAGAAATCCTTCAAGATGCTAACTCCACACTTTCAGTTTTTTGTTCTCGGCCTCCCCCAAATTGCATTTATCTTAGAAAATACACCAACAATTCTCCAAACTCCATTTCCCTTTTTCTTTTTCCTACTACTTAGATCTCACTCCCATTTAGAGATTGATCTGCTTGTTTTCGGTTCTGAACGAACAGGAAAACAGCGTGTGGTCTATTATTTAGAAAAGGTCGGGAGGGAGAGAGACAGACAGAGAGATGGGGGTGTGACAATTGTAGCAGAGATACTATTATAAAAATATGGCAAGTCAGCTACACCTGTACTGTACATAACAGAGACATCAGACGTTTTGCCACAAGTTTAAACCGGATAAGAAGAGGAAAGAAGGTAGGAGAGAGATGGGGGGGGGGGGAACAGACAGACAGACAGACAGACAGACAGTGGATATAGAAATCGTAGCATAGAGACCATGATAAAAATCCCTGCACCCCCAAAAGAAATCGGTGGGGAGGATGTATTCGCTGAACAAAAACAAAACAAACTTTCGCTTAGATTTGAAAATGTCATCAAGGAAAACTTATTTAAGTTTCCATTCGATAAATAATTCGTTCAATTTTATAATAGTGACACTTCACATTTTGATGATCAGACTTATATTTATTGTATTGACATGAAATAAAGTTCAAATTTACTTGATAATGCCGGGGAAATCGAACGTTAATTCAGTGTTTTAATCGCTGGCGGGCATTGCGTTGTTTATTTTTCTTCATAATTTTTTGATAAAAGGCGTTCAAATTTAAAATTAGGATAAATAATTGCGATAAATAACTTTTTCAATTCTAAATAAATTTAAATAAATGAAATAATGAAAAAAAAAAACAGACAAAAAAAAAGCAAATATTTCATGAAAGATGCTTATTGACTTTTTCGTTTCCTGAAGAAATTAATTTTATTCGGCCTAAAAAATTCCCACTGTTTATTTTGTTTTCAAAGCATGATTTTCCACACGCGGTAATTCCTAGCTACGTATTTGTGATCTATTTGTGTTATTAAAAAAAGTATATAAAGATAAATTGTGAAACTAACTAATGGAAATTGAAAGAAGTTTATAAAACGTATCCCAAACAGAATAATCCCGAGGATATTGTATTTTCATTTGCGTAAGCAGGAATCTTTCTTGACTGAGGCAATGTTTAATTTGTTTAGATAGCGGGATTTTCTACAACTAATATTGTAAATATGAGAAAAGCAAACAGATTTTTTTAACTCGGAAATGTAGTATTTTTTTCTCTGACAAATAATCAAAGCAAACGTTTATGTATAGTTGTTCATTTTTTTTATAAATAATATTGAAATAAGTTTTTAAATACGCTATTGTAAAAAATAGTGTAATCAGTTGTTCATAATATGAAAGAATAGTCTAATATATTTTCATTAATAAATGGTATCGTCGTACTGGTAAATGTTTTATGTGAAAGAAAAAAAAAGCAACATGTTATGTGTTTCCAGCGCGTCTATTGAGATGGGTATCTTGCGACGTAAAAGACCTCCGTAAAAATACGAAAGTGTAGTTTATATTAGCAGAAAAGTATAAATTCTTACTAATTTATGTAGGCAAATGTTGAGTGCAGAAAAGGTTTGGTAATTTGTTTATTCTGCTTTATTCAGGAAAGTAGAAATATTGTTTACGGAATATGGTGACAAGAAGATCGACGTAAGTTAATGTATAAATCTAAGTAAGTAGAGATTTTGCTTTGTGTAACATGAATAATATGAGTGTAAATAGAACGAATTAACTACAAAAGCAAAGTAATCAGAAAAGTTTAACGATACAGACGTATAAATTATAAGTGAACAGTTTTTGGTTTTCATGAAATGTGAAAGTGTTGTATTCTGGAATAACCGGTGTTTAGATGATTATTATCCCAGGAAAAATTGCCTACGGTGAAACTGCTGGCAGTAGTAGTAGAAAAATAATAGTGGGTGAAAGTTGATACTACCTTTTCTTTGAAAGGCTTGTTTGGGATAGCCCAGGAGAACAAATGAAATATAATAAATATCGAATGAGGATGAATTGAATGCAGAGTTTCTGTAAACACCCACGAGTGCTTAAGGTAATTGGAGTGTGGAACAGATTAGCATATGGCGTGGTTGGTTATTTTCCTATAATGTCTGAAGGCATACGGGAAAAACGACATTATTTTATTATATAGATGATTTTACGTTTCTTTTTCTTTTTTTCTTACTTTCTTTACCTATTTCTTTTTTTAAAATCTTGTATTGTTATATTATCTGTCTATTCTTTACAATGCTCTGCCTTTAGGCGAAATATTGAATCAAATCATGACCATGTGTTTATCTGTTTTTGGTAGTTTTTTTGTTTTCCCTCTACATATGTAAATGGTTAGTAGATGTAGAACAATTAAGGCAGCAGGGTCAATTCACAGAGGAAAATATATAGAAGGAAGTCATAATGATGGATTTGATAGAAAGATGGATAATTAGAGACCTAGCCAGAGATACGTTAGTTTAAAAGTCAATTTCTATAAACCGTCCAACACATGTCAGCATGTAAAACGGATTCTGCTGCTGCTGATGTATTATTATTATTTGCTCACTAGGAGTTATCACACTGGTCATCGTCAGTGATCGCCCACTGCCAACAACCTGTGGTATTCCTTGGAGTCTGAGTGACAACAAGTCTCCTCAGACTTCCAGTATGCTCCACCTCTTTTCGTTCATCACCGCTGATGACCTTGCGGTATCGCAACAGTCACCTACCACCGATTTCACGGTGATAAGGGCCATTGGTCCCCTCTGGGGCCCGGGTGGCAACAAGCCTCCCCAAGGTCCCAGAGCTGTCCGCACTCTTCCAGCGGAGGTCTGGTTTGCGCTTTCTCTCCTCGACCCTCTGTCCATAATTTTCGTGGTATCAGCCTATGCTTGCGCCTCTCTCGTGCGGTTGTATTTTCCTCGGTTCTGTTTTCTTGTGCTTCCATGTGTTTGTTCTCCATTCGTGTTGCTTATGTGGGTTGGTTTCCGCATTCGAGGACATTTCTCAGGATTGTAGCTGTTTTGATCATTACTGTCCTTTGTATGGTCTCAGTTATCCCTTTGACTCCTATTTCTCCTAGTCTTTTCTCCATGTTTTTGGGGACTGTTCCTAGTGCTCCTATGATTATTGGTGTTATACTGACTTTCTTCATGTTCCATATTCCTTTCAGTTCTCTGGCAAGTTCAGTATATTTGCTTCTTTTTCCGTCTCTTTGATCTTCACTCTGTGGTCTGCTGGAACGGCAAAGTCTACGATTTTGCAGGATTTTTCTTTCTTGTTGATTATTATCATATCCGGTCTCCTTGCTGTTATGGGTTTGTCTGTTTGTACATTCATATCCCATAGGATTTTGTGTTTTTCGTTTTCTAGTACAGTTTCTGGTTGGTGTTTGTACCGTTTTTTTGCATATTCGAAATTCAGTTGTTTGCACATTTCTCGGTGTACTTCTTTCCCTACGCTGTCATGTCTGTTCTTGTATTCCTTTTGGGCTAGCTTGCTGCATTCACTTATTATATGATTTATCGTTCGTCTCTTTGTCCACACAATCGGCATTTACTGTTTTCCTGGGTTTTATCTATCTTTGCTTTAATAAAGTTTGTCCTGTGCGGCCGTCAGCAGAGATTCCGTTTCTCTGTTCAAGTGTCCTTTTCTTAGCCATGCCCAGCTGTTTTCATTGGCTTCATCGCTTGTGAGTCTTATAAAGCGTCCATGTAGTTGTTTTTCTTCCCACTTTTCTGTTCTTGTCTTTTTGTTTCTGGTTTCAGTGCTTCCGGAGTTGTTTGTTGGGCTGGTGTCTCTTGCTGTGGTGATCAGTCTTTCCGTGTTCTGGTTACATATTTCTCCAGCTCTTTTTTGGTGTCTTCCACACAATCTTCTATACTTACCAGTCCTCTACCTCCTTCATTTCTTTTCATGTAGAGTCTTTTGGGTGCAATGCATTGTGCATAGTCATTAGTTTTCTAGTCCTCTGGTCTAGGTGCCTGAGTTCTTCTTTGGTCCAGCCTATGAATGGTCCAGAGTATCTTATTAGTGATACAGCCCATGTGTTTATCCCTTTTACTAGGTTTCTGCTATATAGTTTAGTCTCTAAGAGTTTCCTTGTTCTTCGTAGATATTCTTTTCCAATCTTCTCTTTCATTTCTGTATATTTGATTGTGTCTGCTTCCAGAACTCCCAGGTATTTATAACTATCTTGTTCTCCTAGCGCCCTCATCTCCTCTTGGTTGGGGAGTTCTATACCTTCTGTCGTCTCCAGTTTTCTTCTTCTGATCTCAAGCAGTGCACATTTTTCTATTCCAAACTCCATTTGGATATCCTGGCTGAATATCTTGGTTGTATTTATCAGCTTTTCCAGTTCTTTTTTGTTTTTTGCAAACAGTTTAAGGTCATCCATGTACATCAGGTGGTTTATTCTTTGTTCTGTATCGGTAAACCTGTATCCGGCATCACACTTTCTGAGTATGTAGTTGAGTGGCATCATGGCTATTATAAACAATAGTGGTGATAGAGAGTCTCCTTGAAAAATGCCTCTCTGTATTTTTATCTCAGACAGGTGTTGTCCTCCGGCTGTCAGTTTGAGTCTCCATGTCTCCATTGCTTTCTGGATGAGATTAATAATCCTGTCTGGTATTTTGTATATTTTTAAGCATTCAATTATCCATGTTTGGGGGATTCTGTCGTAGGCTTTCTTGTAGTCAATCCATGCCATGGTCATGTTCTTTTGTCTGCTCTTCACCTCCTTCAAGATCTTTTGATCAATGTATAGTAGATCATGTGCCCCTCTTTGTCCTTTCCGGCATCCTTTTTGTTCCTCGGGGAGCAGTCCACGTTTGTCCAGGGATTGGTAGATTTGTTCTCTCAGTTGTGCTGTGAGAATTTTCCACATTATTGGTAGACATGTTATCGGTCTGTAGTTGCTGGGGGTCGTTTCCTTTTTGGGGTCTTTTTGTATTAATGTTGTTCTTCCTTCCGTCATCCATTCTGGTACGTCTGTTTTGCGGATACATCCACTCAGTTTCTGCACTAGTCTTTCATGCAGAGTCGTGAATTTTTTAAACCAGTATGCATGTATTCCATCGTGGCCTGGTGCTCTCCAGTTTGCCATTTTTCTTAGGGTTTTCTTGATCGTTTCTTTGTTAATTTCTGTTTCGGTTCCTTCTTCGATTTCCTGCATTTCATCTTTCATGTTTTTCAACCATTGGGCATTCTTGTTGTGCTTTTTTGGTACTTCCCATATCTTGCTCTAGAATTGTTTTGTTTCTGTTGGGTTCGGTTGCTCTGTTGTTGTTTTTTCTCCATTTACTTTTTTGTAAAACTGGCTTTCATTGTTTTCAAAGGTCCTGTTCTGTTTGCTCTGTTCTGATTTGTACCTGTATCGTCTCAGTCTTCCTTCTATTGCTGCTATCTTTTGTTTTATTTCTTCATGTTTCTCATTTAGTTTTTCCTTGTGTTTCTGATTTTTGCTTCTTAATCGTTTCATGTCCTCCTTCCTTCTGTTCACGGTTTTAGTTTCTTTCCGAAGTTTGGTGATCTGGGTTTCCAGTCTGATTTCCCATCCAGGTTTTGTCGGTCCACTCTTTTGTCCATTCTCTTCGTTTATTAGTTTCATACTTACCGATTTTGCCCCTGCATATATCAGGTTGTTTAGGTCTGTAATAGTTTCTGTTGGGATGTGTGTGAGGAGTCTGTTTACTCTTTCTGTTTCTGCTTTTAACTTCTTCGCTACTTCATTCCTGAGAGATGGGAGTTTTGTTTTGTTTTCTAACATGTATCGTCTAATGTTCTCCACTTCACTTGCTTCTTTTTCGTTGAGTTCTATCTCAGCAGGTTCTGTGGTTCCGCAGTCCTCTATCTCATCTGGTTCTGTGATTCCGTAGTCTTCAATCTCTTCAGTTTCAGTGTGTATGTTTTGCCCGTCCTCTTCCTGTGGTTTCTCATCTTGTGGTGTTTCTTGCTCCGTTTCGCCATTAACCTTCTGTCTGATTTCTGTCAGTTCCATCTCCGAGAACCATCCTCGCTTGAGGATCTGTCTTGCTTGATCTGCTATCCTTTGTTCTGTTGTATGGTGGTCACTAGCAATGTCCCAGAGATGTTTCATTCGTATTCGGTAGCCTCTTTCTGTAAGGTAGCAGCTTTTATAATAGCACTCCATCACCAGTCTGTCCTCTTTCGTGGTCCATTTCTTTCTGTATCTTTTCAGTTTGCTGTTTTCGCTCTGGTTTTCCTGTCTTTGGTCTGTGTCCTTGTCATACCTGGAATAAGAGAGGTTACTTACCTGGTTCTTGTCCGTTGTCTTGTTTCTGATGTCTTGTCTTGTCAGGATGCGGACCGGGCCCCCCCATGTTGGCTAATGAGGGAACACTATTATTATTATTATTATTATTATTATTATTATTATTATTGTTATTATTATTGTTGTTGTTGTTGTTGTTGTTGTTGTTGTTGTTGTTGTTGTTGTTGTTGTTGTTGTTGTTGTTGTTGTTGTTGTTGTTGTTGTTGTTGTTGTTGTTGTTGTTGTTGTTGTTGTTGTTGTTGTTGTTGTTGTTGTTGTTGTTGTTGTTGTTGTTGTTGTTGTTGTTGTTGTTGTTGTTGTTGTTGTTGTTGTTGTTGTTGTTGTTGTTGTTGTTGTTGTTGTTGTTGTTGTTGTTAGTAGTAGTAGTAGTAGTAGTAGTAGTAGTAGTAGTAGTTATGGGTTAGCAACTAAGTTCCTGCCTTTTTTTTAAATTTTAATTTTGATTTTTGTTTTGGAATTCTATTTTGGAATCATTTCGTAATCTATTTAATTTCGAATTAATTTAAGTTAATATCTGTTTATTTTCAGATTATTAAAATGAAATGTCAATTAAGAAAAAAATAAGATTTTCGACATCTTTTTGCTTTTATTTTATTTTTTTAAATTTCTACCAAAAAGTATTGAAAATCTTGTTGAACGTTGGGAGGAAATCGTAATCAATACCTTTTTGATTAATTAGCTGTTATTTTTTTTATTAAACCTTTTTAATTTAAAAAACGACGAGAACTTAGTCGCCAACCCAATATATATATATATATATATATATATATATATATATATATATATATATATATATATATATATATATATATATATATATATATAAAGATAGATGAAAGAAGAGGGATAAACATATACGAATGACAAATCTATTTCAACTTCGATTGTTCAATGCAAGGTGTACTCGGTAAAAACATGTTTATTATTCTTTCTTTAAGCCAAGGCTTTTCAAAGATTAAAATCTTATCATCAGAGGAATTACATAGATAGATAAGTTGGCAGTGGAGAAGACAAAATTCAAAATTTGAAAAAATATTTGAAAAAATATTAAGTAACGGAGAGTGAGAATGTGCGTGTAAAAAGATATGGGATCTGTCCAGTTGGTAAATGTCCGTTGATAAGGTGTCCAGTGAACCGGCTCGTGACCCAACTTAGAACAATCTGCATACATTGGGGATCATTCCAACCAAATGTCATGTTCCTATCTTTAATAGTCTAAACGTTGTTAGCGGATACACAAACAGACATATGTACAGCCAGCCAGAGACACGTCTCTCATATTAGTACAGATTTATTATTTTTTTCTTTTGTGTCCATTTCTGATAAAACGGAAAACAAATCCTCATCGCTTGTCTTTCATTTTTGCTTTGAGATAATCTCAAAGTAAATTTAAATATTGGCTCGGCGTGTTTAGCGAATGAATAGTGTCCATTGTGTATTTTAATCGTTTGTTTATTTGAATTAAATCTTACTTACTTAGTTTCAAACCTCTCTGCATTGGGCTTTATCATAGTCTAAACAAAGATCTCAGTCATTTAAAAGAAGCCACCGCCTCTACCCTATCAGACACCTGCATACAAAAGCATTACGGTGCAATCTTTGACTTAGGGGTCAATGGCACGGTACACTTGTCGTTTAATCTTCAGACGTAGTAATCTTATGAGTTTTGACAATTGTTGTTAAATTGGGATTTTTTTAAAACTAAAAGCTGGTAAAGTCTGTATCACAGTTCTTCAGTGTGGTGAGACCATCATCCACCCAAAGCCAGGGATAGAACCAACAACCATCTAGTCGAGAGTCAGTAGCTCTAACCACTAGAACACGAGATAGACGCTGCTGGTAAATGATATCTACAATAACACTAACAGATATAAACTCTGTTGATAAAACCGTTTATATCTGTTATCGGTGTAAGTATATTCGCATTTAAAGTGTGTATCTGTGTATGCTATAAAGAGTATATGGGATAATCAGTAACATATGTGTATGCCTGCATGCTAACATTCTCAATAAGTTTGGGTTTAAATATATATATATATATATATATATATATATATATATAAATTTAAGTAGTATTAGAAGGCTATCACAATGCAAGAAATGGAAATATGTCGGCGCTGAGAACTAAGACAAAAACCAAATGATTTTAATTTATATATTTTTTCAAAAACTTTTTATTAATAATTTTTTTTCCTATATAGCAAATCTTACTTGATTAGGCAACACTTCAACACTGATGTAATCTGTGTGACCGTGTCCCATAATATATTTCGAGGAAGACCTCTTTGTCAAATCGTAAGTGTTTCAAATCTCAAAAAACGTGTGGGTAGCAATATTGCTTATAACGCAGTAAATATTAATATCCGCAGCAAATGTAATAAAACTAAAACTATAACTGATTTTTTTTGTCATGATTTTAATTACTTATTTAATTTTTTTTCTGAACAGTTTATATTTGAACCCACCGATTAAGTGCCATATATTTATATAAAAAAAGAAGAGCAAAAAAGAGAGAAAAGAAAGAAGAAAACATTTTTTTTAATTTGGAGGAGGGAGGTAGGGATAACAGCCAAGAGCGGTGTACAATTAATTTTTTTTTCTAATATTTATTTAATATTTTTTATATATACTATTGTTACATTATTTTATTCTAACAATATTTACTTCTTTGCTTTTCTGAAAAAATTTTTTTAAATTTATTTATTTAAACATTTTTTTTTTTCAAATTTATTTTATGATTAACGGCTAAATATGTTTTTATTTATACCCTGGCCAGATTGTGTGTAGCACGCAGTAAATTTAATGAACGGAACTAATTCTTCAATTCTTGTTTAATTTATTTTTAATATTATCATTATCCACTTAATCTGAAACTACTTAATGCTGTTATGATTTTAGTAAAATGTTATTAAAATTCAGAGTCTAATTCACTAACGATTTAAAAAAAAATTTAAATCTAATTAAATTTTTTTTCTCCCTTTTGTTCATCGAGAAGGGGAACAACTCTTGCAAAACGGTAATGAATTATCTCCCTTATACATACAAATATAAAACCAAATTTTAAATCTCCAATATATAATTTCTTTTAAAGGATTTTCAACACTTATTTGGAATTTTTAAATCTTTTACCTTACTTTTGGATATACATCATTTAATTGTAGAAGGGTAAAAGTGAATCTATATAGTAAAATTTGGTATTCTATTCTATTTTTAATTATTACATTTTTTTTTCTTATAACTTATATATTTATTAATATATTTGTTTCTTCATTTATGTTATTATTATTAATTTACTTATTTATTTTCATAAATATATATATGTTTATTTCTTCATTTATTTTAATATTATTTTTATAAATATATATATATATATATATATATATATATATATATATATTTTATTTTTTATTTTTAAAGATTATCATTTTCTCTGTTTTTATTCATAGAGTTTATTTGGGAGGTGCTTTTAATATTTTGTAGAGGAAGAAAGTGAAATGTGTATCTACACACTAGGTGTATTATTCTATTAATATAAGGATATTAATTTTTATTTATTTTAATGTATTTATATACTTATTACATAATTTATCTATCTTAACAGCAATGCTGTAATATTGCATATAACAATGAATGTGAATATGGCATGCAGTATAAATATATAACATCTCATCAGCGGAGTCAAATATAAAGGGAGTAATTGTAAATCCATATACCAAGTGTATTGTTTTACTGATGATTCTTTAATCTATATATTTTAAACTGATTCAAGTTTATGTAGAATTGTGTTAATGCGATGTGTGTTGGGTTGAGGTTAAATACGAGATATAGTATACTATATATTATATTATAAATGAGGAATTCAGTTCAAGCCTACTATTAAGTTCAGGTTGTAACCTAGAGATGAATAGAGCTTCTTTAATTTCCAATGTCCCTCTCTGTGGCCAAGATGTTAACTTTGATAAGTCTGTTAGTGTTTTTGCATGTGTTAAGGTGTTTGAAGAATGATGATGCTTGTGTCTGTGTATGTTCCTTAATCCTGATATGTAGGGGTCTTATGGTACTACCTATGTAAAATTCGTTGCAGATAGTGCATTCTAATCTGTACACCGTATATATGCGGTGACAAATGTCCGTGGTATTCATTGGACAGTTAGCTAGTGTGCACTGTGTTGGGTTATATTGGTGTTTGCGCGTAGCTAGCTGCTTCCTTAGTGATGGACCCGAATGGGCAAGCTGTATGTTCAAGCCCTCTCTTCTAATGACCTTGCGGATTGCTGTTGTGATTTTATCACTGAGATGAGGCAGTTTAAAGAAGCAGGTGTTCGCTGTAAATTATTTATTCCAAAACTATACATTACATTACATATTAAATATGGAAGCTCAAAGGGTCCAATATGTCCTATGAAATTAAATGGAGGATAAACAAAGACCTCATAGCTTGACCTCCAAGGATTATCCACTCTGCACCACATAAAAATTCAGGATCCTACAGGCGATTAATATCCTTTCCATAAATAATAACATAAAAACTGAGGTGTTCAAACTATGCCCTTACAGAAGTAAATTTCTACTAACCAAATGGACGAATAACGAAGAAACATAACTCACTGAAAGCCCATATCCGTATATAAGTGTAAAAAACATCACATCATATGAAAAATACAAGACCTATACATCCGCCTGAGAATCTTTCCAATTATGTCTCCCTTATTATAAAAATTAATTCTTTATATAGAATATAACAACCCCCCCTTCCCCTCAGATATATTACACCTATTACCTCTACATTTTCCCTGCCAACCCAAATATAACCTACATTTACATCCCCATGATCTCTATCAATCACAAACAGCATAAATTTATATGTACCTCATCATATTTTCTTTATTTAGGTTTTTAAATATATTAAAAAATCTTATTAGTTAAATATCTAGAAATATATTTATGAAAACCCTTCAAACAAAATAAAAAGATATATATGACCAAGATTTAAATCTAACCGATACACATAAGCATTCTGATAGACTCATAAACGTAATTAGGTAAGAGTTAACAGATTTAATTAAAATACAAGGACCCTACATGATCTCATACAAGTACCACCACATATATTGTGGAGATAGCAAGGCTATAATGGCCAATCCGATTGATTTGATACCACTTAGGACAGCATTTTTCGCTGATAAAGATAACCCCCTCCTCCATTAGTCATGAATCCCTTCCTTAACTAATAAACTACAATATAATAACAGCTTTATACTTAAACATAAGGCCCACACCCTAAAAAATGAATATAAATATAGCACATAAATCCTTAACAGTAATACAACCCCACTCGGTAAATCAATAACAGTCGACCACACCAGAATAAATAAAGTACACTACACATCATCACTCCTAAATACGAATACACCATGGAAGCAGACAAATATGCAGCACTTGTAAGCAACAACTAAGCTATTTTTAAATAATACTAAGTTATAATTAAGGCTCATCTATCCATATAGACCGCCCCCACACACTCGGTACTTTCCCCAAAAGAAAGACTTGAAAGGATTCACCGAACGACGAAAATGGTGATCGTCGGATTCTATTTTTCAAACTGTCTTCATTTCATGAGTCGCTCAAGATTTGCAATGGTATGGTAGTTTGGTAGTTTTGTTTTACGGCATATCAACCCTTTTTGGGTTATTTAATGCCGAATCTGGTCTTGTTTTCTTCTCTTTTTTGTTTCTTTCCCCTTTTAATATCTGTTTTTATTTAACCCATAGTTGGGACCCTAACAGGTACTACCACTCCGGGTCAGGGTGGACCTGGGAGCAATGGTAATTAAGAGGAGGCTCCACATTCCCCAAAGTCCGTAAGCCGGATCTCACCATCGGATGTAGTTTAAGGTCATATCCAGGACCGGGAGTAGGGTAGGAAAAATAAAAAT
Organism: Sepiola atlantica; assembly: GCA_963556195.1. NCBI lineage: Eukaryota > Metazoa > Mollusca > Cephalopoda > Sepiida > Sepiolidae > Sepiola > Sepiola atlantica. The sequence continues at coordinate 83,345,557 of OY744519.1, read as the reverse complement.
AAAAAAGGGGAGGGAGAAAGGGAGAGGGGCTGTTGTTTTTGTTTTTGGTTTTGTAGAACATAATTAAGTTTTACAAACAGATTTGCAATGGGTTGTAAGGGCCTTTTCTAAACAGTAAAGGGCTACTCATGCCGATGAAATCATGGTATGTCTCTGAAATATGTAATATATAGTTTTAAAATAAATAATTTGTATTTAAGCACTCGCATTCTTATGATCGAGCACATTATTGATTTATTTTCAAGAATACAACTAGATACTGCAGATAAGCTTGATTAAGCTCAATGGATAACACTTAATGTCACTCGGACCATATATATTTTAATTCAGTAGAATACAAAATTTATTAATATCTAGTAATCATGCTCCAAAAATTTCAACACTCAACAATATTCTTTCATGTGTGCACGCGTTTCAGAAATTCTATTTTATTATGCCTTTTACACCAGGGTAAAAACTTGACAATTTAATGACTTTCCTTCTCAGCACATATTCTTTATCAATTCCAATTCAGGCAATTCCCAACGGAAATATTTGCAATAATTTCAAAAACCAAAACAAAAAAACAGTCGAGAAGCATGGAAATGATGCAACATCTTTTTTATAATGAGAGGCGAAATAAGTGGGATGAATAAAAAGTCAAAATACATTTCAGGATGGGATCCATTTTTAAGGGGCTCTTCAGAACATTTTACAATCGATCTTTTAAAAATAAAATGAAGCTTATTTTCTTCAGAAAAATCTGTTGAAAATTGCCAAGATTCTCTAGAATACACCACAAAGCATTTCTATTGAATGTGCCAAATGCCTTAGTAAGGTCTATAAAGACTTGATACAAGCCAATGTGTGGCTGAAGATACTTCTCTTGAAACTGCCTAACGAAAAAGATCATGTCAACTGTTCCTCTCCCATTCCTGAAAGAATATTGAGATTATGACAGAACATGTTGCAAGGTTCGGTCACTTATTCTTCTAAGGTATATATATATATATATATATATATATATATATATATATATATATATATATATATATATATATATGGTTAATTTTATTTATACAGACATGTACATAATCTGCGACACTGGCATGTCGATGTTATCGATCAACACCTGTTAGAAACCGAGATCTCATCAAGCAGAATAAAAATCTGATCCTTCCCTGAGGTCACATTTGGAAAGAATGAAACTGAAAAGAAGATAAGAAGAGAAAACGGTTGAAAAATCACGTAGTCAGATTTGAAACCGTCGAAAATCAAATATAGTATAAACTAATGTTTTGGATGGGAGAAAAGAGGTCAAATATCAGTGGCACATTTTAAAGGCAAATTGATGTCTGGATATGAACTAAGGGTTGCTTTCACGTGTTAAATATTATGCGCAGTATGAGAGTGGGGAGGAAGATGCCATTGTTTTCATGTTTTTTTTTCTTATACAAATATGAATATAAAAGGTGCAGAAACAGACTAAGTAGCCTTTTTCAGAGCTACAATTGTCACATTAATTCCTGACATTTCATAAAAAAACATGTACAAAATAAGTACAATTTACAATAAAGGAATGGACAGTTGGTCGAATGCTGGGGCAAGGCTCTTGCATAATCACCACAGAACAAGTTCATGAACGGACCAAAGAACATTTCTTGTCAAGAACTAGTCAAAGGTAACTTCATTATCATCAAGATTTGGCTGTGGTGAGTTGCTGCAGTGGAGGCCTTTGCAATTACCACACAAGTTTGAACAGTCAATGCCATGTGTCCTGCAACTGCATCTTGCTGCAGTACACCCTGAAGTACAGTTACACCTAATTATAGTCAACAAATTTACAGGACCAGCTGGCAAGTCAGTCTTGATTGGTTGTAATTTACCATCTGAAAGTTTCCATCCCCACTCGTCAGGTTTTAGCTGGTTTCTACATTTCCATGTGCTTCACTGTATTTTCAGCATACACAAGTTCAAAAAGTTCTTGCAATCCAGAACGTGTCATCAAATGACCAATTGACCCCAAAAAGCTCATCTGTGTATGGAGCCCACCAAATCACAAGACAAATGATTTCAGGGGACTGGAACTAGGCTGTGACTCGACTATCATAATTGCTTTGTACCAAAGTGGTTGATCGAATGTTAGAATTGGTGTAATGTTGTTTTTCCTGGCTAAATCACTAATATAACATAACGTTGAGTACATGCAGATTGGGTTACCAGGGTTCATGTTGATCATTGGGAAAAAACTGTGGCTGATTTCCCAAGATATGTTCCTTTGTGCACTGACTGCATAAGGCCTGACCATGTGTTCTGGACAAATGTGAAATTAGTGAAACCTCCCAAAGGGTGTCAACATTAGCAGTAGAATCGACAACTTTCTTGGGCTGGAGCTCTTTAAATGTCACTGTGTGCTGTGAATGTAGATACTTGATGTTGATCCTTCCAACCCTTATATCTTCTGAGAGGACCTGCATCCTTGGAACTGGTTTTGCTTTAACTTTCCCGGGAGTAAAAGATGCTATGATGCTCATACCATGGAATGTGTTGAATCCATCAATACTCCTTACATTATGGTCCACATTATCAGCTACGAACTGCACACATTCAATTTCAACAGGGGAGAGAGTTTCAGCGCCATGAACAAGAGCAGCACTTCTTTCGAATTTCTGGACTTCCGAGTAAGATGAAGAGAAGCCATGTTTATTCAGAGTGTCAATTAAGAACCTCGATCCAAATTGGTCATGCATTTCCACTGCGAAACCAAACTGAAAAGGTGCAAGGAGAACTCTGGGTCTAGCCGCCTGCATGATCGCTTGACCAACTGATGTAAGTTTCAAATCATTGTTTTTGCCTGCAAATATCTTCCTGGGAAAGATCAACCATGTTTTAGGAACATATTCAAGAATCGATTCCTGTTCAAGATCATTCTTAGCCGGGTAATATTCTGAACTTGTCTGGATACCGTTAATGTCATTCTTGATAAGCTTGGCTGCTGTCTCTATGATTCTAATAGCCCCTGATTCTGAATTGTCTGTTGAGCGGTTCTGTGCATAGAATTCATGGAGAATACATTTTGCTGTACTTAAGAATGTAACAACATTATGTTTCCCATTAATTTCAGTCACAATGATTTTGTCTTTGAAATGTTCTAACAATCAAGATTTCATGTATGAGAGACTGTCTGGTGCAAAGCCAGTGTCCTCGAGAATTTCCTCCATTTTTTAAACAAGATTGACAATGGTGAGTTGCTCCTCGTCATTTTGCTGCAAATATTTAGCAACTTTCAAAAATGGCTTTCTCTCTGAATCCTCTGGTTTACCAAGGTTTTGTTTCTTAGAAGAATCAGCAGAAGAGAATGCACTAGGAATGTTTTTATTGGAATTAAAGTTTGCAAAACATGTTCTGTGATAATGTGCTTCTTCTGAAACAAGGTCAGCTACATAACCTATTCTACCTTTAACAGTGGATGCCCAGCCATCATTTTTCCTGACTTTCTCACAAACTTTTAACACTCTGTCCTTAAACTCAATAGTTTCTACATGGGAAACATCAACACTTCTTTTCTTTCTATGAGATTTTGCTCCAGAACCACAAAAAACACAATGTTCCTTAAAGTTAAACACATACAAAGAGCATCTTGCACGAGATAGCATTTCCTCATGGGTGGACCTGTTTTTATTGTCAATTTCTATGTATTTGGGGTTGATCCAATGATGTCTACATTTTTTTGTGAAAATCTGAATATCTGAATAATGATCTTCTCTCCACGTTGTTCAGAAGCTCTGTTAATAGAATCGATGCCCTTCTGGTTGACAATGAAGGTTTCTTCATTACTGGGCAGTTCATTGCTGCAAATAGCGCACTTGTAAGCATCCATAATTATCGGTACTTCACTTTGGTCTACCTGAAATTAGAATATGACAGAATATTAAGCTCCTGCAGTAATACATCAAAAGAAACAAAAATAAGGCATAAGAAGTTATAATTATATTTAACTTTATGAAAACTGTTGGTTTTATCCAATTTCACATTGCTACATTTCGTATTTTTGAAGATGAATTTACAGAAATTGAGTTGAGAGAGAGAAGGCTAGAATCGGCGGCAATCTTTAAAGATGGCGCCTGTTGACCCCTTTCCGCAAGGCTAATTTTGGTAAACGTTTTTTTATCTGAAAGAGAGGTTATTCATGCCGAATATCCAAGTTAAAAACCTTTGTTAGCAATTTGTTTGAGGTTCAGCCTAAAAATCAGCTAGATTGACTGGACTATGGTAGACTTGGGTTGTAAGGCAATTTTGCTGCAGGAACTTTCTGTTTTGTGTATGCAGTTGCAAATCTTAATTTTTGTTGTTTTTTGTCATTTGATTCAGTATTTTTATTAGTGTTTAATATTTTATATATAGAGCTTAGTAATATGCATTCAGAGTTAAATAATAGCGTCTAAATAAAGTTTTGAAATGAAAAGCCTCAAACGAACATGAATTTTTTGCATGTTTAAAGAGGAATAATTTTAATAGTTTTCATAAATGCGTCTGCTTAAAATTCGAGATGCAACGAAAAGTCATCTCTTCTCTTCAGAAAATCACATTCATGCTAATTGATGTATTTATTCCTATGCATGGCATACTGACTAGATGTGATTTTCATTGGTAATCTAAACAAGAATTGTAACAACATTAGACAAATTCTAATAAACAATAGAAAATGATCATGTCTTCAAAGATTGACCATTTTGGAAGTAATTTATATTCAACAAGCTGTATCTACCCGAAGTTGCTCTGGAGTATTTTAACTTTTGCTTTTTTGTTTCATTTCACTTTTTTAACTATAGTGTCTGTTCATTTTACCAAATTATGTTTCTTATTTTTTAAATTTAATTATTAAGTGATCGTTAGTCATCAAATGATTAATTGAAAATAAATGTTATAAAACTATAACTAACTTTTTAAAGGTAATGTTGTTTTAATCTCTATTTATGAGATTATCAGGTGTAAATAGCTTCCCAAACTTTAACTATTTTAATGCATGAAGATCTGCTAAGAAGTTTAAAGTCAGAAATGACTTTCTATTCGACAGTTTAAATGCTTACACATTCCTTTCAAATTTCGACGTGTCACAAAGTACTTCCTTTAAAAAAAAATATTTACAAAAGATTAAGTGGCCGATTGTTTACGAAGAAATCAAAATTAATTCTGGTTTATTTAATTTCGTCATTAAATTATTATTTTTAAATAGGATTTAAAAAATTTCGTTTTAGTACTTTACACTATTGCATTTTTTATTTCAATAAATAATTGATTCATCTATATACTATAAAAAAGTTAGAATGTATTTTCTGGAGTTTGTCTGTAGAAATCTGTGAATGGTTGACAAAAAAAGAATAGGCAGAGTACACATAACTAAGGCGATAGTTTTTACAATATCAAATCGTTAAAACACAGACAATTAAATGCAATTTATTTTTACTTGCCATACCCGAGTTAGAATCTCATGTAAGTCTAAAGGATAAAGGATTTTTTTAAATTGGATACGTGTTATGGTTTTGCATTTTTAAGATGAGGGTTGATAATGTGTATTAGTTGGATTGTTCGGACGATTGTTCTCATCTTGGGTGTTATTCTCAAAACGTTTCGGCCGATATAACTTCTGACTTTCTCCAGATGTATCTTGACAATGGATCTTATTGGTGAATGGTGGAAATAATGTTTTTGTACTCTTTTCGCTCGCACTATAGTCGTTATAATTCAAAATGTGTGATGTGTTTCTTAATTAATACAAAAATGGAAAAGACTCAACACTCTTTCTGTTTCAGAAACACATCACACAATTTGAATTATAACGACTATGATGCTTGTGATAAAAGAGCAAAAACATTATTTCCACCATTCGCCAATAAGATCCATTGTCAAGATACACCTGAAGAAGGTCAGAGGTTATATCGGCCGAAACGTTGTAAGAATAACACCCAAGATGAGAACAATCGTCCGAACAATCCAAATAATACATGGACACGTATTTTATACATTTAAAGAAATTATCATAAAATAATTACATGAAAAAAACATTAGATGAATATTATTTTAAATAAAATGACCTTTTTTTTTGATAATCCACAAAAAAGTAGACATAAGAGGTATTCGGCATTAGTTCAAAGCAGACTAGTTTTGTTTAAAAGCATAATTTATAAAGCGATAGAAGCTAGGTAAAGATGGAAACTGGCATACCAAGGTACTGTACCAACACCATATAAGGAGCAGTTGTAAACTAGTAAAAATGAAAAACTGTGAGACAATTAATATCAAATCTTGTATATAAGACATTAATTAATGATCACTGCGAATACGGTTGGTAATTAACCGGAAAATGGTTAATAAAGGTGACAAACAGTAGTCAGCACAAATTCATAATCATGACAATAGATCAACTAACATGTTAAAACTGCAAAGACATGTCTAAAACAGTTTCTTAAACCTGTTTCTACAACAGCTACATAATTAAATGAAATGTAACCTCAACAGAAACCTGCTTATACGGAAGGTTATTATTACATAGCAAATGTGTTGTATTTTGGTTATAGTATATATACTTAGCTTAACACTTTTACTGCAGTTTCACGGTATCACTAATTATCAGAAGTTTATCCGACACAAACAGTAAATTCGTTTGGATTAACATGGTACAACTTGGTTCACCGGCTTTAACTTGCTGTTGGCATTCTCGCAGGAGGAATCACGTAGTGGTTGTCAACATCCCTACATGAAAGTGCTACTATGAAATCGATCGTCAGTTCTTATGGATATTCACTTGACCACTAGCACCTCCCTACAAAGATCAATCGAAAAATCGAATTGAAACAATTAAAAGATAATAAATAGATTATACATATATATATATATAAAGAAAAGGAGTGGGTATAAACTAGTAGAAAATACAAAAATAATAATAATGTGTAAGTCATGTAGAAGCGAGAAAAACACACACACGCAGATACATGAGAACTGATGACATAATTTTATTAATGTAGAGTTTAAAACAACCTTCCCTTTTCACAATTAGTTATAATTTTAGGCGTTTGCAGCCTTAAAATAAAATTATATATTCTTTTTTTTTATAAATGGTGTTCATTAGCATCACGCAAAAGCTGAAACGGCAAAGCAAGTTTATTTTGTGACGTTAATACATGTATTTATTTTTTGACCAATCAGAATACTTAAATTAGAGTTTGGCACAAACAACGCTTAATCATTGTGATTGGTTAAAAATAAATACACCCTGTATAGTTAAAATATGGAGAGAGTTTGATTGCCTACAAGACACCATCCTCGAGTGTCTTCGGTCTTTCTGTACAGGGGTTTGTCAATACACCCTGAGAGGAGGATTCTTCTCCCTACAAATAAACCCTGACCAAATATTTCAATTTACATAGTATTCGAAGCCCAAATGAGATCCCCTCAATAAGGCTACACACGAGCCAATATGATGGATGGTACCCATTCTCCTAGTGATGCTACCTTAAGTAACATCACTAAGCTGAATACTCCACCAGACCAGACGAATTCTTGTTCTGAAATCCGGCAAAATAAAACAAAACAAAACAAAACAAATACCACAAGAAAGATAAACTATATCATAATTAAGTGGTCAGTTGGGGAGAGGAGAATTCTTTTTCTTTCTCTGCTTTACTCACTTACGGTTTAAGAAGTAGGGAAGAACCTTAAATGAACATTCAGATATCTATGTATCTTATAAACAAATCAAGTGTTAGTCCCAGGAAGGAGCCCTTTGATTTCTAAGAGATAACTGAAGGAAACTGAAAAAAAGGTTAAAATAACCATGTTTATTCATGGTAACAAGCGATTTGTGGTTCATTTTCTCAGCACTTGGGAATGAATTTGATCATCCACGATTGAATTAAGGATATTTCTCATGATTACACCTTTGAATAGATTATGACAGTTGATTGGAAAATCGGATTATAAAAAAGGCTTGTATAAATATAAAAACTGGCTGTCATATGCCGTGTGTATTTTAGTTCGGCTTTTATTTTTGGACTTACGGGTAGCATATTTGACATTGTCAGAATCCATGGGAAAAAGAACACGTGGTTAGATTTACTGATTTAATAAAATGATAATAAAAATGATAGAAACATGAAAATTAATGAATCAATTCCAGAGAAACCCAACGGCCGTTACCAGCAAGAACTCTCTGGTGAACGGCTGTTGCAAGAATGCAAAGATATTTGCAGTGGAGATCGAAAGAAATGAAGAGTACTGGAAATCTGATGAGACTTGTCACTTCGACCCCAAGGACCATCATCTGTTTTTGCTAGTTAGCTATATAGAGAACCCGGCATTGCTCTCGTGTCTGTAACAACATGACATTAACAAATTAATTTTTGAAAATGGTCAAAGCAGACCTAAAGTATAGTCGAATATATATAATTAAAGACTTCATACGACTATTCAATAATTTGACCTTGTTATAAACTACAAATAAGAAAGCAAGATAGACTACTTAAAAAGATAGATGAGATGACCTATTATTTTTTGCTACCTCCTTATACACACCTGTACATACATACACACACACATACCTTTATCCTCAAGTGGCTTTTGGCCTTTATAAGTGATGTTTTATTAGTAAAAAAAACAAACACACTCATACACACACACAAAGGTGCATGATTAGCACATGAGTGCATGATTGGCACAAGGGTGCATGATTGATTGGTCTAATAAATTTCATCACGGGCCATACAATCCAATGCACCAAGTTTAAATCCTATTAAATCTATTGTACTAAAGTAGGCAATAATACCGTTTCCATAGGGAAAATTGTGTTCAACAATAAATCATAATGGGTATTGTGTTTTGACTTTAAATAAAACCAAAAAGATTAACAGATTTTTATATTTTAGAAGGCTGTGACAATGCAAGAAGGAAGTTTGAATACTGGGAAAACTGAAAAAAGGAAAAACAAAAATGACTGTATAGCATTCTGCCATCTGTAGGTAATAATTCTCTTTTATCACTTACTATTTTTTCCCTCAATCTACAGGATGTAAACCAGTGCAATCCTAATATTTCGAGGCAGTGCCTCTTTATCAAAGTTGATTGGGAAACGTGTGTACAGTCAGATGTATAAGTTGTGCTAGTACAGCAGCAAATGGAGTTCAGCAGTCAGGCCGGAAGTTAAAATTATAGGCAAAGTAGATGGGCCCTTAAGTTTATTTGTATTTTTGTATTTCTATATTTTAATTTTTAAAAATGTATTTATTCAATTGTTTTAGTTTTTCTTCTTTTGTATTGATTGTAGGATTAATACGCCATAAAAAATACACACAGAACCACACATGTTCATACACACAGATGTTTTTATTTCCTAGTTGTCTGTTATGTGAGACGATGACAGCTCTATCTCTGCTACGAATGAGGTCTTATATTCCCAATTATGGTCACCAATCTTATCAAGGCAGAGGCAGATACCTGTTCAAATAGGTCATTTAGATCAAGGGTCCCAATCTTATTTTGCTTGTGGACGCCCTGGGAGATATCTTATCATCAATGGACCCTTATATATTCAAATGTAAATATCCAAATAGATTCTAAATGCAAATCTTGAAAATTTCAATATATACAGGTACCTTTCCTAGGAATAAGTAAACAAATCTCCTAGTAAACAGTTTTTGGGGAAACTCCAAAAAAATAAATTCCCTTATAAAAATTTTACAAAGTTTATGTGATAAATTAAGAAAAAAAACGATTTCAATTTATATATAACAAAGAAAACTGGAACTGTATAACGTTTTAATTTTTAGACTAATATATTTATTGAAGATTTTACAAGTTACAAGGATATCAATGAGAAACACTGATATAATTAGATAACATATGAGACGCAATTAAAGATATTTTGAACCATGTTGACTTCGGTTGGGAAATCCTGATTTAGATTGACATTAAAAGTGCAGTTATTCCAACTATATTTCTTTGCCGCAAAAGAGCAGAATGGAGAACCATAAGACAACCACTGCTCTTTTGCAATTGCAGGGACTGACATAACTACGGTGTATCGAGGGACCACATACGGAATGTCATCATGTATGCTGATACGTTATGTCTAGATAACCGTTTATCCTACAAGTAGGTTCATCCATTTTTTTTTCAGATGTTATCTTTTATGGCTCTGGGTGACTAGTCACCCTCCTCACCAATTAAGCCTTGTGAAGGAACTGGTTTAATTGTCAATAACCTGACTATGCAGCAGGTAGCATTGGATTATTTAGTACTAGTAGTGCTCATTGAGTGACATGACTACAACAAGGGTGTATATAAAAAAAGTGTATGTCTATGAAAAATTTTAAAAAACCCAAAAGAAACTCTTGTATGAATGAGCTTCATTCCGGTGCTGTGATTCATTTCTCCGATTCTATTTTGGAATTGAGTATTCACAGGAGGAATCATGCGAAGGTGTCCAACATTCTATGATGACAACTGGGTTCGGCTGTGGATTGGGGTACGAAATGGCTTGTTTCGTTCAATTCTGTTAAGACTCAACTCGTGTCTTTCAGTTGTAGGCATGTCCCTTTTGTTCCTGAGATTCTCATGGATGGCTCTGCTCTTGAGGAGAAATCGACTCTGAAACTTCTTGGTCTTTCTTTCTCATCAAATCTTTCCTGGAGTACATATAGTAGATCCATTGCTCTTTCTGCTTCTCGTAAAGTCGGTCCTCTCTATCGTTTCAAGCACTTTCTCAAACCTGAGGCTATTCTGTATCTCTACAAATCTACTATCAGACCATGTATGGAGTACTGTTGTCATATTTGGGCTGGTGAATCTCTGTCCCATTCGAGGGTTCATGATAAGGTGCAGAAACGTATCTGTAATTTGATTGGTCCTACCCTTTCTTCTTCTCTGCACTCTGTCTCTCACAAATGTGATGTTGTTAGACTCGGTCTTTTCTATAAATACTATTATAGCATGTGTTCTTCAGAATTGTGTGACATATTGTCAGCTTCTTTTGTTCCAGCTCGTTTGACTGGTTGGTCTAGTGGTCTCTATCAATTCGCTGTTTTGATACCTCATTGTAATACAGCTTCCTATTCCAGTAGCGTCTTTCCAAGAACTGCAGGCTTGTGGAACTCTCTTCTTGCTGAGTGTTTTACTCCTACCTATAACCTTCGTCTTTTCAAAACTAAGGCCAATAGACATCTCGTGTCTTTGCGATAATCATTTTTTGTTCTTGTTAGCTCCTTACATCAAGTGACTTCATGCTTTGTCTGGAGCGATTTCCATAGAAAAGAATGGAGCAATCTATCAGGCTGAACTCAAACACGACACTCCAGACATGCAGCCTGCATCAATAACCACTGTACTGCTGCCAGTCCTTCCATGGGAAATGATATTGATCTACAAGGTATCTTTGTAGATCATCTAAACAAGTTGCTTCAAAAATTGCCTCTGTTGTACTAGTTTTCAAGAACTCTTGTGAAAGAACTGACCCGCAAATTATCACCCCATCAGTCTCTTCTCGCTCTTTTCTAAAATTTTTGAACCATTAATCAATCTAGCGATAGTTTACCACCTTCAAAAGGCTAAATTTCTTTCTGACCAACAGTATGGATTTAGGCAATCCTATTTTACTGCTGATATCCATCATCTCTGAACACATGTACCATACACTAAATAAGGCAGGTGAAGTAAGAGCGGTAGCACTTGATATATCCAAAGTCTATGACGTATGGTATTACTGGACGAATATTTAATATAATAAGATACTTTTTAGCTGAAAAAAAATCAGATCATCCTAGATGGTCGTACATCTTTGGAAGACCCTTTTTAGGGTTCCAGTTTTGGGGAGAAGATTTTGGGAAGAACCAGTTTTATAGAAACATTTTAAAGAAAACAGTTTTAAGTAATATTCAAATGTGTGAGAGAGTGATAGAAATGTTATATGATAAACAAACAAAATAAAGAGTACAAAAGCATAAGTTTACAAAAAAAGATATTTTATATATGTTTAAAATGGAAGGTTACAAAGATAGGAAAACAGAATAATTGTTCAGTATTTTGAGTGTCCTTGCAAAACAAGGGGGAATTCATTAGTTGAGCTATCGAGGAATCCTGAGTCGATAATTTAAGGGCTGTGAATTATCCACAGGTCTGAAAAATCGTAATCAAAACTTCCTCACTCAATTACATAAATTACATTTCATTGAAAGTTATTAAATAGAGTCAATCATCATTTGTTTTCATATTAGAAATTTCAGTGAGAAATGTATGAAGTATAAAAATGGTTAAGTTTATAAATTTGTTTTCAATCAGTATAAATTAGCAGACGACATTGAAGAGGGATTCAAGGAGTGTGTGTGTGTGTGTGTGTCGCCTTTAGTGTATGTATGTGTACAACAGTGTGTGTTTGAGTGAGTTGAGAATTGCAGCAAGAAATGGGGTGAAAGAAAACGATGTTAGCACTGTCCTGGAATGTTTGTCTTGGCTATTTATTGAAGGAAAAATCTGGCCTTATGTAGGGGTCGAGGTGGCTCCAAAAGGGCAATTTCTATAAATTCAGAAAAATCTGCTGATTGGTTCAAAATATTATTTGTTTTTATTAATTCTGGGTATGCGTGTGCAAAGCCGTGTGCGCAGAAACGAGTTTAAGCACTTTTGTTTTGGGCCCCGAAGGGTAAACTTTGCCACTACGCATCTAAACAACATCACATTAATGCGAGTATGCCCTAGGGGTTGATTCTTGAACCTTTATTATTCCGGATTTTCATAAACGACCTCCCTGATGATGATTGGTATATTTGCTGATGACACTACAATCTATTCTCAACATGTGAGCAAATTGAACGCACACATATCCAAGGCAATGGCTGAATCCTTAGAAAATGACCTCAAGTCTGTTGTTGAATTGGTACATAAATGGATGGTTACTTTTAATGCTATGAAGACAAAGCTTTTCAACCATCGATTGCCATGGCTGTTAGCACCCTTCCCGAGAGTCCAACATTCAAACTCCTTCACAGGTAACATGAATTGGAACAAATACATAGAAGATACTGCCAAGTCCACTGCAAAGAAGGTGGGCTCCCTGTACAGGGCTAGAAAACCTCTCATATCTGACAGTATCCTATAACCACCATTCGCCCATGCATGGAGTATTGTTGCCACATCAAGGCTGGTGCATCAACCACGAGTCTCTCCCTATTAGACCGTCAAAAAAAGAGCCTCAAACCTAATAGGTCCCACACTGTCTATCAAGCTTCAGCCCTGTCCCATTGCCGCAATGTTGCATCCCTGTGCTTATTTTACAAGTACTTCAACGGAATGTGCTCCAATGAACTTGCTGCACTTGTGCTCTTTGAATGTAAATACCTCTGACAAACCTGGCAAGCAGCAAAGAGCTCTCCAGATGCTGGAAGGATTTCTACTCTAATAGCTTCTTTCCTCGAACTACTTACCTTAGAAATTCTCTCCCTTCTCCATGCTTCCCTGACTATATAAACATGCAGAAATGTAAATATAATGTGAACAAAACATCTTGCTGCAAAACTCTGTACTTAGGAGGATGCCCCTATATATATATATATATATATATATATATATATATATATATATATATATATATATAGTCTAAAGGAGCTTTGAGTTATTTTAAACAAAAAGACAAAAAAAAGGAAAATGCAGTTTAAATTCCCAGAGAAACTAACTAAATCCAAAATAGTGTAGACTTAACATTTGTTGGAAAATTCATAAATAAATAATATATAATAGTAAGTAAATAAAATAAAAAGGGGGATTAAGTATCTAACAGTGAAATAAAAGCAGGAGACCTTAACGTAAGCATCTAATATTAACACGGGGATCTTCAGCTGTTTACCATGTAACTGTTTCGGAGATTTAAAAACAGGACAGTTATATGCATGGCTCTCCAATGGTACAGATAAAACTACCATTTCCCCAATAATCAAGTGTAAGAAATAATTCAGCTTAAAATGTTACTTATATATACATAAATAAATAATAATAAAATAATAATAATAATAATATACTACCCTTAAGACTACCGTGTGATATGGTAATTTGCATATCAAATAAAATCATTTATAAAAATAGTAATACTAATAATAATAATAATAATAATAATAATAATAATAATAATAAAATACTATCTAAACACTACCCCTAAGAACCATTCTACGATATGGTAGCTAGAAATAAAATTATATAGGAATTAAGGTTGCACTAAAAAAAAAAAAGAAAAAAAAGAGGATTTAATTAATTAGAACATTCCAATTGTTCAAAGAATTAGATCAACAAGTCTAGTATGGCGTACGGTCGTTTCCAAAACATTCTGGAAATACTTTATTTTTAATTTTTTTAATTTTTTAATTTTTAAAAATGTTTTTACAAAGCTACTCCAAAACGTCTCTTCATCAGCGCCTTTAGCAGTACATCTTACAGAAAATTCAAGGAAAAAATAACAAGTTCGTCTTAGAGGAACATCTATTGACAGGAGGGGACGCAGGGACAAATATTAGAAAAAGGAATAAGTTACAAATATAAAATAAAAATATAAAGATAAACCGATAATAATAATAATAATAAAACATTATAAACATTATCAAAATTATAGAGATAAAATGAAAATAAAATAAGAAATAAAATAAAGTAAAATATAATATCAAATATAAAAAAATGATAGAATATATAAAGGAAAAATAAAATAAAATAAAAGGATAAGAAATAAAAAATAAAAAATAAAATATAAAATATAAAAGCCTATGCAAATTAACTTGCATTTCTATGCTAATGCACGTCCATGGAGCTGTGTTTATAAAGTTAGCGGAAAGCAATAATCTTCTATAAAAGATAGATTTCGGTAGCATGGTAAGAATATATGTAAATAAGTAAGTACATATAATACTATAATTTTTCTACTCTTTTTGGCAAGTTTGTTGGATAAGTTTATTACTTTAGGATGTGACCGGCTGTTCGGGTTTCGAATATTGGTGTAAATACATTTGCTACATCTAGCCACACTGATGAGTTGTAGACGACGAAACAGCTGTCTGTGGATGACTATATTATCCTCCACTCTATAATAAAGACCAATGTGTCTTGATGTGTATATAAATAAATATATGTACTTCCATCCTGTCACGCAAAAGTTAGCAAGTAAAATGCATGCCTTTTTTTAGCTGCTCAGACGAAAACATTTTAAGTGGTGAGGGGAAAGTAAATAGCACCTCAGACAACAACCTCAGACTGACGCAACCGTCTGAAATGAATTTGGAAAGGAATCCTCCACTCTGTAATTAAAAGTCAACAGTGGGTGTTTTTTTTCTTTAGGTAATCAGAACTGATAATAATAATTTATATATGAAAAATTAAATTATTGACCTAATTCTATGATTTTATATGAATATTTTAGTAATATATCAAAATAAATAGTGAATGCAAACACTGATGAAACAATTTTTCTGTCATTTTTTCATTTGTACACTAGTATATATATATATATATATATATATATATATATATATATATATATATATATATATATATCCTAGTGTAAATTGAAAAAAAAAGTCTTATCAAGCAAAAATATTTATTTAATAATGTTTGCCAAAATTAAGATATGCTGCCTAAATACACACACATACAATATATATATATATATATATATATATATATATATATATATATATATATATATATATATATATATATATGTATATATATGTATATATATATATATATATATATATATATATATATATATATTACTTTAATTCACCCCAAAATAGGCTCATTGCCACTGAGACGTAAGGGTTACTGTGAATTAGAGGCTATACCTACAGGGTTATCCAAAATCAGGAGTTGCGCAGCGAGATGTTTGTTCACATAACATTTAAATTTCTGCATGTTCGTACAGTTAGGGAAACAGGGACCATGAAGGAAATTCCAAAGCTATTTTACGTTATAATTTTATTTAATCTCATCAAGACGAGAATCATCGGACGTGGTATAATGGCTGGTGGTTTCTAAAGTTAGAAACCACCAGCCATCATGCCACGTCTAATGATTATTGTCTTGACTAGACGAAATAAAATTATAACGTGAAATGGCTAGAATGTTGGTCTGAGTTATTTCTTTTAAACTTCTATTCTTGTTCTATTATACATTGAGCTCTCTGACTCAAGATTTCCTACAGAAATTTCTCTATCCTTCGCGAATCCAACACACACATATATATTATGGAAATCGCTCCAGACAAGGTATGAAGTCACTTGATGTAAGGAGCTAAAAGAAAATACTACTTCAAGGTTAAAAACTAGCCAACGATAAGTGTTAGGTAGATAGATTCTGACCTAGAAAAGAGCAATTCTTCCCCCCTTTTTCAGAAACAAGGACAAAATAAGGGAAGCAATAGTTACGAGGCTGCCAAAAGTAAACCCAAAGTCCATATATATATATATATATATATATATATATATATATATATATATATATATATATATATATATATAAATATAAACAGTTATTCAACGCACACACACACACTATATATATATATATATATATGTATATATATATATATATATATATATATATAAGTTATGTACCTGCTGTTAAGTATCTGACAAGTAGACTATGTTGTAAAGTGCATTAGTCTAGAATAAATACTTTAACTTCCTCCAAAAAAGTTGGTTAAATGGTTTTGTTTGTAACAAAAGATCCGGTGGAAAAATACAAATGGTTAGCTTCAAAGTGGCATACATTTGTTTTACAACATGTCTTTGTCACATGGCAAGAGAGGTTTTCCCAGTCACACAAAGAGGAGCGAGTGATCTGTGATAAGTAGAGGAAGTAGATGAGTTTCAGGGCAACTGAATGAGAAGCGAAAAAGAAGAGGTCATCCTATCAGGAAGTGCATTATGGGATAGAATTTTAACTCATCCTGTGTGTCATGATGATGAATGTCAAGTCCATTTCTAAAGTCTGTTATCTGTCCTCTTCTTTCTGTCTGTCTGTCTGTCTCTCTCTCTCTCTGTCTCTTTGTCTCTCTCCCTTTCTCATTCTTTCTCTCACTCTCTTAAACAGCAAGTACCTTGATGACAACTTTTTGTTGTAGGGGTGGGGTTGGGATGTGTAGGTTATTTCACTGATTCAGGGGAGACTGGCAGATCATGATTTGGGAAGGGGTGAACCAAAGAAGGATAATTGCTTGTAGATTAATCATTTCCTACTTACATAAACACACACACGCGCACGCATATGTATGTTCGTCTTGTAGATAAGTATATATATATATATATATATATATATATATATATATATATATATATGAATATAAACACACATGTAGTTGCATTCCAATAATCATAGGAAAAAATCAATCCAAAACCATAATTTTCATTTATTGTTTCAATTTCTTTATTTTCATATTTCATCGAATACCTGTTTTTCTTCTTCGTCTCAAATTTAATTCTTTTTCTTACGCGCATTTCACAGCAAAGTCAAGAAAAATATATAGTCTTTAGTTTAACTTTTCTGATCGTCAGAGCAATAGTTCATTTAATAGTAATAGGAAAAAATATTATCACAGAAAAAACAGGAGAAAAGAAGGAAGAAAAAAGTTTAGGAAGAAGTCTTGTCAAAAATAACGGCAAGCCAAAATACATGAAAAAAAAAACTCACTTGAAAAATGATGACAAAAATCAGGACTCCCCCCCCCCAAAAAAAAACAAAACAAAAAAACAAAACCTTGCTCCCGATATATATATTCAAAAGAAGCTTTTAGTCATCTATTCACGAAGACAAAAATGCAGTTTAACTCTTAGGGATACTAACTAAATCCGCATATTGCAGACTTATACTTCTATAAGCTGACTTACCGCTGGGAAATTCACAAAATACAAAAGAGGACCTAACCATATCAGTAGGGAAAAATAAGCACGGGACCTTACTTTAAATCGTGTTTACCATGTAACCGTTTTGGAGATTTACAAACAGAACAGTTATTAAATTTATGGCTCTCCTACAGAACTGATCAAAATACCACTTCTCCCATGAGTAAATGTTGGCACAATTCACTTATTATTTCACTAAGAGCAACACTACAGTAAACCACCATGCGATATAATCGATGCACCAACATAAAAGGAAACAGCCTGACGAGATCAGAAATGCCCAGACTTAGCTTTTTATCCGGTAGTTGGCGTATATATACTAGCATCGCTCAGGGTCTTAATATCCATAAATTATTACGTAGATTACAGAACAAAATAAAAGTAAAACTAAACAATCTGTTTTATATTGTAATTTAAAATGTTTAAGTTCATTTTGTGACAAAATCAAAATAAACATGGCCATGTGATATTCGAACTCACCACCGTTTTCTGTAAGTGCAGTATACTAACCGATTGAGCCATATCGGCAAGTATTAAAAAGCGGTGCTATTTATTATATAAATATAACAGACCCCTCATCTGAAGTTGGATCAAAACTAGAACAAGCAGTTTTCTTTTTTCTTTCCTTCTGTCTCTCTCTTGACTTCCTCTTACCCCCCCTCTCTCTCTCTCTCTTTATATCTGAATGTGAGTCAATGAAAGCAAAGGTAGAAAGAAAAAAAAAAAAACCAAGACTTCCTTTCACTCCTTTTTTTCTTTCTTTCCGGTAAATATCTAAAAATTTGTCTCATTAAATATTTTAGGACGTTTCACCTAGATATAAGGCATGCAGGGTGTTCGGGACAAATTTGACACTCTTTGAAAAGGAAAGAAAAATGTCATATCTTGGCCAATAATTGATTTATTCACAAAATTCAAATTCTTTTGCCAAATACAGCTCACTCGAAGAAGCCGCGTTGAGCCTCCACCATGGCCTCTAGGCGGGATGTGAACCTAGAGCATGTAGCTTTCACGATGTCCTTCGAAAGATGCCTGAACCCCAGTTTGACCCTAGTAATCAGCTAGTTCTTGGTGCTACAGACCGTACGGTTGGTGTCTTTCTCAACTGTGCCCCACACATAATAGTCTACCGGGTTGCAATCAAGTAGGTTGGGGGGTCAGATGTGGAGACTGGTGGAGTCGTTGAATTTCTCAGACAGTTCTCAGAGGTGTGACATAGAGTTGAACCCTGATGCCACATGTATGGCCTTCTTGCAATTACCCAGCGCTGGTCAACAGTTGACAGCAACTCAATATAGCCATCTGAATTGAGTCTGAGTCCCTTTTCAAAGATGTAGGACAGCATGATATGACCTTTGCTGGAACCACACCGAACGACCATCGCAATTTGAAGGTACTTGCTTCTCATGATGTGCGGGACTTTAAGCAAACTGTAGACTGTTCACCTGTTTTTTTGCATATTGTGAAACTAGTCCTGAAAAGAACCAGAGCATCCTTGACTTGACTGAGTTTCTTGACTTTCATACATAGTGTTCCTGGGCCTTGATAGAGAGTAGTTGGCCCTTGCAACTCTTATATAAGGAATAGCGAAGATCTTTGTTTAGCGTTTTCTTCATAGTTACCACTCAGATGTCCATCTCTCTCACCAAGTTCGCATTGCTTTGCCTGAATTTTGTCGTACTTTTTTTATCAGTTTCTCGATGAATTTCGTTGTGTAGACACAGTCAGAACATCTCCATCGCTATTCTCCAGCTCACATCTCAAATTATACAAGAAGCACTGAGCTGCAGCTAAGATTCCCGAATTTTTAAATTTGGAACGAATCATCATAATATTCCGTGCTTTCCATTCGTCCATAGTCTCCAGCTTTCAAATCCACCAATAGTAGATAAAGACATCAATCCGCTGCACTTTACCGCTATTAAATACTTCAAATAGTTCTTAAATGAAACAGTATAAAAAATTATAAAATTTGTCTCGAACACCTAGTGTCTAATAAGTGACACTATTCCCACCGTTTTCAGCTACTTAAAATGATTGATTCGCTATTTTATAACTATTTATGACTATTTGTACTATTGCTATTCTGATCTAAAATATAAACAAATAGTATACATTGTTTAAGTTTGGTATTGTTATTGTGGTCCAATACAGGTGTTAATTGATTAGTTTTTCAATTAAATTTACTAAACAGTGACTTTTTTCCTATTATAAATAGTAATACAATGTATTTATCTTTCGGAATTTTAAAAATCAAGATTGATAATTTGTGTCATTTGGATTATTCGGATTACTGTTCTTATCTTAGGTGTTTTTCTCACAACGTTTCGGCCGATGCAACCCCCTTTAGGTGCGTCCTGTAAAATGTGGGAATTTTTTATATCCTCAGTGATAAAATGCATGTAATAGTCAGTTCTAAGTGACAGTCTAATTTACCTAGAGTTTACTAGGTGCATAATGAATCTGTGGGATATGGTAGTGGTCGTTAAACCAATGTAGCTATTAGCTTGATTATTATTATTATTATTGTTGTTATTATTATTATTATTATTATTATTATTATTATTATTATTATTATTATTATTATTATTATTATTATTATCATGTACTCACTAGGAGTTCTCACACAGGTCATCAGTGATTGCTCACCGACAACCGGTGGTATTCCCTGAAGTCTGAGTGACAAAAAGTCTCCCCAGATTCTAGTATTCTCCACCTCTTTTCGATAGCCACCGCAAATAAACTTGCAGTATCGTAACAGCATATTACCATTGATTGGTAAGGACCATTGGTCTTCTCTGGGGTTTGGGTGGCAATAAGCCTCCCCACGGTCCCAGCAGTCTCTGCACTTCCAGTGGAGGTCTGATTTGTGCTGTCCCTCCTCGGTCTTCTCATCCTCTTTGATCCTATGCAAATATTTTGCTAATTTGGATTATTTGGATTATTCACACGGGCCCGTCGTGCAACTGCTAAAGTGCTAAGAAAAAATAATTTCCAAGTGACAGTCTTCTTGACTTCAATACACAGAATATAATAAAAACATTACTTATTCACTTACTCATGGCTGACAAAATGAAAACAATCTACCCTCATGGATTAAATAAAGGGTTCAGTTCGAAATTACATATAGGTTTCTGAGTTTGACAAGATGCACACGAAGAAGGTCAGAGGTTACATCGGACGAAAGGTTGTGAGAATAACATCTAAGATGAAAACATTAGTCCGAATAATCCAAATAATACAAATACATCATTTTAATTTGGTATTGTTATTGTGGTCCAATACTAGTTTTTCAATTTAATTATACTCAACAGTGACTCTATGTTCATATTATAAAATCTGAACTATACATTAGAGTTAATAAATCTTTCACAATAAAAACGTTATTTGTTAATCCTTTTTGTCTCCATCAGATTATCTGGAATGGCGTCACATCAATGTAACCAGGTGAAGTTGTGTTGTGTTGATAACATGTAACAGTAGTAGACGTCACAGTGATGTTGATTTCTGATAGCAGCCATGTTTTTTCTTTGTCTTTCTCTTTCCCTTGGTAATAGTTTCTAGTCGAATGTAACAATTAAAAACGCTAACAACAGTCTTATTTTCTTGTTTTATGGCATAAAATTCTTCTGTTGATTTATTTCATAAAGTAACATAAACTTCTCTTCGCTCACTCCCCGAGAGGGGGGGGGGAGACATAGATAGATTTTACTATCTTCTTCACTACGTGTTACTACGGACTTCCTATCTATGACATCATATTCTAAACACGTCAGCTTAAATTCCTACTTTTAGATTTCTAGTGGAAAATTCAATTTCTAACATTATTTTCAGACACCTACATTCAAATATTGCAATACCAGGACCTCACTTTCATTATCGTTATTTATTTACTACCAGTCCTTTTCCTTAATAAACATGTTATCGAAAATAATTAACCTTTCGATGTACTAATATTATAGACTATGTAATATGAGTTAAACAAATACTCATCTTTAAAATAGAAGTATACTGTTAAGACGTGGTCTGAAGTATCAGTTACATTTTATTTTCAGTCCCGAGCAAAAAGTGGCATTTTTCAGAATTGTTCAAACTAGACATCCGATGCATGCATTGTAATGGAGAGCGGCCGACTGATGTAAATGCAGACACTTGTCGGTGCCGTTCAAAGAGGCAGCGTCTGGTATACTGTGTGTGTGGGGCGAACCCGAAAACGCTCGCTGACGAGAAAAAAGAAAGAGGAGTAGGAGGAGAAAGGCGTCAGAAAGTCAAATAAGGTTTTTATTTGAAGATCCGGGCAGCGGCGTCGAAAGAGATTTATGCAAATTAAGTTGGTTTGCATGCGTCGCACTTTTTTTTTTTTAAATAAGAGAAGGAAAATGAAGATTCGGTCAGTGATGTGGAGATCGTTCTGAACGTGGGATCGTAAAGCGAATGGAAGGAGAGAATAGTGCTGGATTTTTTTATGTTGGACTGAACGACGTTCTTTTTTTACACTGGAGACAAAATTGTCAAAAAATGTTTTTACAGACAGATGGACATTAACATGACTACAACCATCATTCCTATATTCAGTATAAATAATTCCAATTGTTTTAAATTCAATTTATATATATAATATAGAATAGTATTAATAACTAATTGCACAGTTTTTGTGGAATAAATTAACAAAAATTATCATTAAAACTGAAAATCACAGAAAATATCATACAATGAAAACTAATGATAAAAAATCCTCATTTTAATAATTTCTGAAATCAGCTAAAGCTTGTTGATGTCTCTGATGAATATCTTCATTAACAGCACTTGTTCTCTGACAACTCATCAATCATTTTCACATTTACTCAACTTTGTTTTCGTGCAGACGCTTCACAGCCTTCGATCATTTGCATGTATTGGGCAGTTGTTCCTCTCTTTCCTCCTCTTTCTAGCTGATACATCATTCTGAGGGAATTCTCTGCATATCACAACAATGTTAAAAGGACAATTTGGATGGTCTGACTTGAACTTCTTTGAAATCTTTTCTTTTGAATCAAAAAACACATATTTGGGTCGTCGAACGCCATATCGAACACATACACTCTCCAAAACTGGCGCTGCTCTCGAATTTTCAGAATTAAGTACATAGTTTGAAATTTCACCAGACCATAATGTTGACTTAATTGAGTCAAACTGTAAGTCGCGCATCAAAAATTTTGCTTCTCAATTGAACAAGAAAATGTTGGTTCCATCAGAAATGGCAGTAATAGTAGACTTCAAGTTAGTTTTCTTTACAACATCAATCAAAAATTTAACACCTTGGATTCGTTGTGCATCACTGGTAGAATTGCGTTGCAAGAAGAAAAGACTTAGGTCAGTTGCTAATGATGTTATTTATAATGATTTGGGCAGATATTCGGCAAGCAAATTCCAAGACTCGATTTCAACCTGCTTCTTCAACCAATATTTCAGAAGACTTGTCTGGGAATTTTCATCGGTGAGATAGCAGAGTATCTTTTGGTAAAGTAGATCTCTTTGGTATCTTAAGTGACGTTCATCGAGTTTTACAAAGTCGCTCTAATCTACTTCAAGTGATATCGGAACCTGAGTTAAATGAAAATACTCCAAACACATGAGAAAACACTGCAAATAGTCCATTGTCGTCGGTAGAAGCATACTCTCAAGGATGATTCGAAGCTCATAAATTCTGGACTTCTTTAAACCCACATCTAGACTGTCACGGTCACCTCCCCCCCCCCCCACCGCACCACCATCATCATCATCATCATCATCATCATCAGCAGCATCAGCAGCAGCAGCAGCAGCAGCAGCAGCAGCGGCAGCTTTGGCATTATCTCGTCATCTTGCCATACTGCTGTTGTGTTTGATCTTAGTTTCTCTTTCTTTCTCCGTGCTGTGTTAACAGTTCTTATTCAGTGTGTTTGGAGTCATTGCCTGTTCGTTAAGACTGGGACAACCTATTTTTGGCTTGATCGGTGTGTTCTCTGGTGTCTTCGAAAGCTGTAACTTTGTAGCTTTACAATGATTTGCCATCTCTCATCCTCTTCAAACAAGCTGTAGTTTGTGGTGACAGTTCCTTTTGGGCGACCAATACATTTCCTTTTCTTAGGAGGCATATTGTTTATATTCTTGAAAATAGATGAAAGTAATGCGTTTTAACCATTTATTGACAGTTGCCATCACAATCTATAATTGCAATGCAATAGCACCACATCTTATGACATCAAATTAGCCTTGGTGTGCGCCTGAAATGGCTGAAATTGGCCCAAAATGGTAAAAATTAGACAAAAGTGGTCAAAATTGAGTACAAATTAGCTAATATTATTTCTACTTAATTAAACTAGAAAAGTTGACTGAATATTACACTTAAATTAATCTAATTTTGAATATTTTGGATAGATTTTGCAAATCTCGGATTTTGGCATTTTGTTGCTTTCCAGTATTTAGGTTGTAACAAAATTAAAATAACCCTTAATCACTTTCTTGCCTTTCAAATTAATAGATAGCTTTCCACAGCCTTATAAGAAAAAATGCTTTTAATTTGGTGTTCAAATAAGCTTGTTAAGGTGTGGTTAAATTTGTTTTACACATCACCGGACTACTTTTTTTATAAACCATGAATTTGTAGGGTCAGAAAACAGATTGAGCTCAATAAAAACCTATTCATCCATCTAATAATTGGTTTGACTGCCTTAAATCATTGTGTGGAGGTACCTTATGTATTGAATAGAGTCAAAACCCTTTTCCCTGTGCAATTTCTTGACAATCTAACATGGGGCTTGTTGACTTTTTGGGGCACAAGATACTTGGTTTGACCCATCTAGGCCGTTATTGGCATCACCACAGGTCTTACTTTGGACATTTTTGACCTGTAAAGTTGATTTCCTTGAAAAATTGTCACTGAAAATGGCCTACTTTTAGTGAATTTTTAACATAAATTTCCAAAATTATTTAATTTTATCCCAATAAACGATACATATTCTAAAAGTATAAATTATAGACTATCTGTTTAGACTAAAACCAATCATTTAACAATAAACTTTTTTATGGTGACCCAAAAAAAAAACGTAACCGACGCCTCAGATTGTGTCTTAACCTATCATGTCAGACAGTGCAGATCTTGAAGCTCAAACCTGATAAAAATCATGGTCCTGACTACATCTATCCAACCGTGCTCTGAGTTCTTCCGCCCATTTTGGCACGTCCTTTAGCAAACCTTTTCAGTCTCCCACTTGAGGAAGGTATGGTGCCGAATGACTGGAGAATAGCAACTGTGTGTCCAATATTCAAGAAGGGCAGCAAGGACGTGCCTCTGAATTATCCACCTGTCAGTCTCACCTCTATTATCTGTAAAGTCATGGAAACCAAACAGGCGATCATGAACCACCTGCTAGTCTCCAATGCCATTTCTGCATCACAACATAGATTTCTACCTAGAATATCCTGTTTAACTAATCTACTGCTCATGGAGGAGTGGATCACCAAGATCATGGATGAGGGCGACAGTGCAGACATATTATTCTTGGACTTTTCCAAATCGTTTGAATCTATTAATCACCGGCTACTCCTTCGAAAGCTCTATTAATATGAAGCTTATCCCTCGATGATAAAATGGAATTGGTCATTCTTTCACCAACTTACTTTTCATGTCCAACTTAAGGCTTGTCTTTTCATGGAGGCGAGTACATACAGTGAAGTGCCACAAGT
Organism: Sepiola atlantica; assembly: GCA_963556195.1. Lineage (NCBI taxonomy): Eukaryota > Metazoa > Mollusca > Cephalopoda > Sepiida > Sepiolidae > Sepiola > Sepiola atlantica. The sequence continues at coordinate 83,319,947 of OY744519.1, read as the reverse complement.
ATATGTCCTCAGGCGAGTTCTATTTCTCCTGTATGTCAATGATCTGCCAGATGAATTAACGGAAATGCTACTTCTCTTTGCAGATGATGTAAAGCTGGTATCACCTCGAAGCAACTATGATCAACTTCAAGATGATCTCAACAAAATCTGGTCCTGGTCTTCCAGCTAGGATTTATCCATAAACTCTGTCTACTGCCTCCATGACCATCGGTTTTCCACCTCAACCACTCAATATCGTCGCTAATGTGAAGGATCTTGGTACGGTTTTGAACAACTCCTTTAAACCAACGTATCAGTGTATCAAGATAGTGAACAAAGCCAGGCTGGTTTTCTATCTAGTTCAGGGATCCTTTCTAAGCCTAACAGCAGAATTTTTCCTTCCCTTATACATAACTCTGGTACGGCTCATTCTTGAGTATGCAATCCAAGCAACAAATCGCTGTCTTCAAAAAGATATCGCAAACTTAGAATGTATTCAACGATTGCCAACTAAAATGGTGACAGGATTCTCCACACTTATCTATAAAGAATGGCCTCAAAAACTAAATCTGAGCAGGATACAAAGGGAGCTGAATCTAGCATGCAGCATCCTTAATGGGAATTTAAAACTCCCTTTTGAGAAGTTTTTCATCACAACGTTTAGTTTCAGTCTCCAAGGACACCCGCAGAAGATGTATCATCATCGCTTTTGTTTCAACAAAAGAAAGGCAGCATTTTCTGTCTGTGTTTCTGCTCCCTGGAACAGCCTATCAGAGGACGTTGTGATGATGCCTTCCATATCCAGGTTAAAGTTGCTGTGGACAAAAATTCAGATGGTATATAGATGTAATATTTTCTAACTGTCTTTTTATATGACTTGTTACCCATTGCTATTTTTTTGCCAGTAAAATTGATTGATTGATTTATTATTTGGATTATTCAGACTACTGTTCTAATCTTAAATGTTATTCTCACAACGTTTCAGCCGATGTAACTTCCGACGTTCTTCAGGTGTATCTTGTCGAACTTGGGAATCGTTTTTTTTTAAACGAACGAAATCCTTTATTTAATCCACGGGGGTAGCATGCTCTCGTTCTGTCAGCCATGTCCGAGTAGAAGTCTTAAGTAATTCGCAATTGTATTCTTAGTATCGCCCACACTGAGGATTGAACCTTCAATCTCCACAAGAGTGTCATTTTGGACTGAATTTTACTTAGTACTTTATCCGTTACGCCACGGGTCCGCAAGATGAGAACAGTAGTCTGAATAATCCAAATAATACAAATTATCAATCCTCATCTAAAAAATTCAGAAACATGATTGATTATTGTTATTATTCTCACACAACTAACAAGTGTTTTATCACTTAGATATAAGTATCCTTTGTGAGCAAGTTTTTGTTTATTTCTCTCGGATGTGAAGGTATGTAGAAGCAATTAGAATCACAGGTGAAATAAGAACTGCAGCGATACTAAATAGACAATAAAGAGAACCGGATGTTCACCCTCTGACGTTTAAGAAAATTGTCTTGTAAAATTATCCATAACGTAACGTTCCGGTAAAAATGGATCCATACAAAATAAGCTTTTTTAAACCAATCAAAAGTGTTCACGCCTAAATACAAAAGTCATTTAGTGCTGATCCACTTTGATTCAATGGTGACTATATAAAAATACAGCATAATCATGTTGACACATTGGTTCTCATTAGATAAGCGAAGTTAAGCGACGTTAAGCAAAGTTGAACCTAGTCAGTACCAGATGGGTAACCATTTGGGAATACCAGACACAATATGTGGGAGGACAACAACAGCTCCTTGCAAAAATTGCAAAAACTAACGTAGTAAAATCCCTTGCCTGTGATGTACATGCGATTGGAGATGGCTTGTGAATTTAATATTCTGTAGAAACTTCTTCTCCGAAGGCGGACGCAACACTCAACCTGCACCAGAATATAAAAATTTAAGTTAGTGTAGCATTACATTCTTTCTTCTCCTTCTCCTCGTCGTCCATCTTCTCCTCTTCCATCTCCTCCTCCTCCTGCTCTTCCCCCTCCTCATCCATCTACTTCTCAATCATCTCCTCTTTCTCCATCTCCTCCTCATTCCTCTTCTCCTCATCCTCCTTGTTGAGAGTCCATTGATCCGATCAGTGGTCATTATTATTATATTATGTTTAACGTCCACACCACACGTTAAGCTTGATGTTGTGTCACGTCCATCCCTCGTGGTTAGGGACTGATAAATAAATTCAATTTTTACGGTATGTTTTGTTTATTGAATTGTTAAGTGAAAGTAAAGAATAGTTAACAAATCCCCCTCCCCATGTAAAGTCTGGTGCTACCAGATCAGGCTGTCTAAAGATACCAGCTTCCTGACTTAAGATGCACCAAACATTGATGTCATTGTCTTTTCCCCTTTCCCTTTGCAAAAATCAATCATGTTCTGCAAAGCTAAATAAAAGTCACATTTTTCCTCTACAAAACAACCAAACCAAACACCATGAATAAATATTTGAAGATATAAAGAACTGAAGCATAACACTTTTACCAAAATAACCTGATTCGGCATTAAATAACCCAAAAAGGATTGATATCCCGTAAAACAAAACAACTAAACAAAAATTCATAAATAAATATTTGAAGCTATAAAAAACTTGAAGCATAACTTTTTTTTTATCAAAATGACCTAATTCGGCATTAAATAACCCGAAAAGGGTTGATATGCCGTAAAAAACAACCAACCCAACCCCATGTTAAGAATGGGTTTCTAAATAATAACGTTATTATTTTAGCACGGTCTGTAAACTGCAGAAGTATTGAACATTCGTAGGGGTGGTGGAAACCTCGAAAATAGTCGCCTATTGACTTTGAAGAGAACTGATCTTGCTTCTCTTCCACATACTTCCTGTACACATAGCTTTAGCATCTAACTTAACTTCTGATGGAGATTTCTCTTTTCTGACTTAATCTTACCATATGTGGAAGTATCCGTTTGTAACCTCATTTTTTTTAATACACACATCCAAGTCTAATACCGTTACAACTTTATATCACTTTCCTTTTCTCTTAGAACCCACACACATAAAAACACATACATACACACCCAACCAACCAACAACGTGCCAAATATTTTCTGGATGAACTATCCGAGGAATATATAGATAATGAAGGCTCTGTAGACTGGCTCAAAGGAGGATCGGTCCACTATGATCAGGAGAGGATGATAGTGACTGACCAAGATAAATGCTTTTAAGATGAGTGATCTCAGCAATGACAACAAGTGCAGATTCTACCACACAGAAGTATAGAGTGTGAGCCACCTGGCATTCAGTTGTAAGGTTCTGCTACGATACAATGTGACACAATGTAGTGTGTAAATATCTCCACTGGACCATCTGTAAAAAGTTGAATATCCAGTGTAGCAAAAAGTTCTGGGAACATATACCAGAAAGAACAGTTGAAAATAAGTCATACACCATCCACTATGCCTATGCAATTCCTACAGCTACATACCTAGAAAATGGAGTTGTTAAACCTGACATAGTGATATGAGACAAGAGGGAGAAAGTAGCAACCCTAATTGAAGTAAGTGCCCCTAATGATGCTGGCTTAAACAGAGCTGAGAGGAAGAAAATAACGAAATACCAAGGTCTTATGCACGACATGAAAAGAAACTGGAAATTTAGGACGACCTGCATCATTCCAGTAATTATAGAAGCAACCAGACTCATGAAAAAGAATTTCAAAAACTATTTGGCGAATATACCAGGTGAACCAAGTGCAAGAGAGATACAAACAATTGCATTTAAAGCGACAGTTAGAATCTTAAAAAGATCTCTCGGTTGGAGTTACTAAAATAGTGAGTGAATGTCTGGCATCCGGTTGGATGCCCCATCCCTAGCAAAAACAAAAGATAAAAAAGAAAGAGAGAATACACCACACAAACACACATACACATACACCTCCATACAAAAAGAAACATATTACCATGACTTTACTAAAAAAACGTTTCTTATCTTTATTTTCAGAAACCTTCTATAAATATTGTATATTTATAGCTGTATAAAACATGTGTTATTTTTAATAGCCCTCCTTTTTTTAAATGTGTACTAAGATAGAGGGGATTCATTTTTTACAAAGCCTAAACCGCAAATCTGTAAACTTCAAGCCATCTGTTCACCCCCTCAACTGATCACCTCAAAACCACAGACAAACTTTTTTTAAAGAAAAAGGCTCAAGGCTAGTTGTGCTGTGGCACAGATCTTCTAAACACTTTCACCCCATTTCTCTGATTTTATCTGTATGTAGGCAATCTTTCGATAACTGTATCTTTTTCTACAAATGCTACCCCTATAGACAATGGAGTAGTTCTTTGTTGAACTGGGTGCTCCACCATTGCAAGTTCATCTCGTGGGAGTACACATCCACAAAGCTGCTTTCCATGGCTTCAGCTTAACCGTTATTTTGTCTGGCACTGCCGGTAGATGGGAGTCTTCATCTCTACATACAGTGCCTGGTATTCCAAAATGATTACTCATCTGATATTGAGCAGGCTCAGTTGTCGCTTCACTTCGGTGATTTAACAAAAACTTGCATCTCAAAGTGATTATGCTGTATATTGTTTTAGTGAAATGCAAACCCATTTATTAGGAATTCTTTCTTTTTATTATAAAAAAGACCTGGCGAGTGAGGGTTGAGGACATGCGTTGCATGGAGTGAAACGATATGAGAATGATACGATGCATGTGTAATGTGAGTCTTAAAGACAAGCTTAGTTCTGATGACCTTAGAGGAAGATTAAATCTGGACAGTATAGGGAGATATGTGCAGAAGAGTAGACTTTGATGGTATAGCCACGTTGAAAGAATGGATGAGAGTTCTTGGGTTAGTAGATGTAGAACAGTTGAGATAGCAGGTTCAGTTTATAAGGGAAGGCCAAGGAAAACATGGTAGTGATAAAAATGAACTTTAGGTAAAAAGGGATGAATGAAGACCTGGCCATAAAAGGTTACTTTAGAAGTCAATTTCTTAAAGCCCTCTAACACATGATGATGATGATGATGATGATGATGATGATGATCATCATCATCATCATCATCATCATCATCATCAATTTTTTGATTTGGAAATACAGATAGGATGAATACAATAAGAACCGCTACATAAAAAAAATAACGGTAAATATTCAGACGTCTCTTTATATGGGTATGATCAGAGTGACAGGTTGTACGAATAAAAAAAAGTCTCAGTTTTTAAATTGAACCATGGGAACAGCTTTTACCTTTGATGAATCTGGTCCTTGATAAGTATTTAAGTGGCCTATGTAAATGCATACTCTTGTTAACTACCTTCTAGTTGTCTTATTAATTTTCAACCCTTTATGGTCACAACAGTATTTCTATTGCTTTGACGCAAATTCACACTTTGATTTATTTAGCGATAAAAAGTGATTCATGTACTCAAATTAAGACTATGTGGTTTTTTAATGTTTCCCACCATATTATTATTTTAGCTCGTGAATTTCTCGTTCACTCTATTCCTACAATGATTCTTTTCTTACTACTTAGTTTAAAAAAATCTCTGATGCACTATATATCCCATATGGTAGATGAGAAAAAGGAAAAAGCGAATGAATGTTAAGAGTTTTGAACTTTCTTCATCCACTGGTATATACCAAACTCCATTTGATACATCTAATTTTGGTAAAGTATTTTGGGTTATTTATTTCTGTGAATATTTCTACAGAATGGATAGCTTGTAATACTGCAGCACCACGGTGGATCAATTCTTTGATTCCAGACTGCAACAAAATATTTCTTGTTGGCGTCTTGTAGTGCACAGCTAAAGTCTTGCTTTGCTGACACATGGTAAGTTGTTGCTCACTGAATAGTGACGTCTCTCTGTTTTGTTCTCTTTTCTCTTTTTGCAATCGTCTCATTCTTTTTATTTACAGCGATTCTAAAAGTCTTTAAATAACATTGGTTTCTAACAATGCTTTTTTATTATTTTTATTGTTTTCCAGTATATGGTACATATCTACATAATATCCTCTACTCATCCCCCATAGTGGGAGGGAACAGCTTTCCTAAAGTACGACTGCTCTCTCTCTCTCTCTCTCTCTCTCTCTCTCTCTCTCTCTCTCTCTCTCCTTCTCTTTCTCTCTTTCTCGTAGTACGGATTTGTTCAAATTCGCGTTGATGATTTGTTTTGTGGAGTAGCTCCATCACATAACCGTCGAATCTCTGATGTCCTTATTACTTACACATGAAGAATTAGTGTTATGATGTAGCAATATCAGATGTTGTTGTGTATAAAATAGTGTTAAAAACGGTATTTTCCACATAAGGTAAAATTAAAAAGAGGAACAGAAAATTCCATTAGAAGTCAAAAGATTTAGAGCTCTGTATTAGGATATGACATCACAGACAGGAAGTCCGAAATGAGACATGGCAAAGAAAAGAGAAAATTCGTCCACTTCGGCCTGTGAGATGGCTGATTCTCGACTTTCGAGCTGTGATTAAAGTATAGTATCTGTTCTGTCCTTCGTCGTCGTCGGAGCGATTGTTTTTTACTGAGACAATTTTTATTTTTGTCTCGTTCAGAGTGCATAAAAACCCCGACCTTGTGTTAAACTTTGCCTCGTAAGGAGGCAAATAAATAGGGATTGTATTTGAATGTTTTTTATAGCTCTGTTTTCGTTCTGTGGAGCGAGCGAGACGAAGCTCACAGAATCTGTAAAACAATAAAACATGAAAGAGCATGACGTGATTGAGCAAAGATTCTGTCAGCGTTTTTCTTTTATTTTATGACATTGTTACAGCTACAAAGAGAGAGAAAGAGGCAGAAAGTTCAGCTGCTACATCACCACTACGATCATATTCACAGCTAGATGTCAGTATCCAATGATCCAACTACTTACGTGTCAGAGAGGCGAATAGCTGTTTCTGTCCACAACACAAGGCCGGCTGGTTGTTCATAATGGGAATTGACCAGAACTCCCCACACAAAGTTAGAAGTCACTTATTATAAAAGTGTAGTTTAAAAACTTAAAAGAAATAAGATGCCGCTTACTTCATGGTGGGGGAGAAGAAGTATCGCCGATAATTGATGTTAGTAGAAAAAAATAAGTTCAGAATACTTGCCAACTTAAGTATCGTTTGATCGTTTGATAGGTCCCCCCCCCCTTATTCTGGCATTCATGATTAATGGAGAAGTCTCGTCTTGGAAATAAAAGGCTGTGGTTTTTCGATTAAACGTCATCAGTACGATTTTTGCTTTATAGAATGAGAAAAAGCAAAAACATGAAAACCCCGATTTAGGCTAGTCCGCGGTTTTCATTTTTCTGCTTTTTCTCATCCACAGCCATGCCGAAACTTGGACAATTTCAGGCAAATCAAAATTAGTAACTGAATGATTTTTCTGCATTTTCTTCATCCTGAGGAAGTCTACAATATAGACAAAACGTTGATGAATACATGAATAATATAGTTTTTGGCTTTCCTTTTTCATTACGTCGGAACATCATTTTATCTCTATTTTTATTCATATATATATATATATATATATATATATATATATATGTATGTGTGTGTGTGTGTGTTTGTATGTGGTTATAGGAGTCATATTTGAATAGTTGGGTAAGATATTTAGATTTCTTGAGATAATATTTATTTCCATTAAATACTTCAGCTCATGAACAGACGGCGTCCATTCCCTGAAGCCCTTGCTTCCATCTGAGTGAAAAATAATGAATAACACTTGGATGAAGTGTTTATATCTCTTCTTCTTATTGAAATATGTGTCTAAGAAAAAGTCAGACTGACAAGATTTATTCTATGGGTAAAAACCTTTTGTATGTCATTGCAAGCATATATATATATATATATATATATATATATATATATATATATATATATATATATATATATATATATATATATATATATATATATATATATATATATCGGTGGATCCGAGTTGGATGTATTGTCGTTTACAGAAATACCTACTGTAAGAGAGCTCAGTGTGTAGGTACAGAGCAAAAGTAAAATTCGAATTGAAATAACTCAAAACACCATTTCAGTCAAGAAGATCATTTCTTGATGGACCGTTTCATTCACACTTAGACAGCTAAAATACGAGTTATATATTCTGTTTTTTTTCTTCTTTTCTATAAGTTAACTCATCAGAAGGAAGGCCAAAAATCCCAAAACATCAGGAGATAAAAAAATTATAAACAATTCACATCACTAGAGCATTTATATATGTAGTTTTGTTCACTTCCATGGACGCCACATTTGTTGATCAAACAGAGCCAGCAAATATATATATATATATATATATATATATATATATATATATATATATATATATATATATATATGGGGTAAGGTATAGGATAATTCATGAAAATTAAGTGTCGTGATGGACAAAATGTTTGAAAAGATGACAAACGGAAAACAAGTCAAAGTGCAGGAGAAAAACAAAAACAAAAGATTTTTTGACCGGTTTCGTTCTGAAGACGTTCTACACGAACGAAACCGGTCAAAAATTCTCTTGTTTTTGTTTTTCTCCTGCACTTTGACTTGTTTTCTGTTTGTCATCTTTTCACACACACACACATATATATATATATATATATATATATATATATATATATATGTATGTGTGTGTGTGTGTGTGTGTGTGTGTGTGTACATTTATAAAGTTAGGTATGTTTATATGTTTATATATTAGTACGTACAGGATTCACTCCTATACTAATTAACCGATCATTATGAATTTTGGAACACAGCTGCTAGGCGTAAGGTGTCCAAATGTGAACTATATTTAGTTCAATTTAGTTTTATGCAAAGGGGATATAAAAAAGTATTGAAGCCCTTTGTGAAAATTCAAATACTTCCGATTTTTATGAAATTTTAACAATAGGTATTAGATATAAATCGATAAATATTTCCCAAATTTAAATTTCTTTTTAAGGGTTTTTAGTGGGCATAATATGGGAAAACCTTCCATTTGAAAATTCAAATATTTCAGATTTGCATTAAATATAATCCATAGTCATTAGATACTTATTAAGCAAGATTCCTTGAATTTCAATTTCTTCTTAAGACTCCTTAAGCTTTTAAATTTTAGACATTTTCGAGAATCAAAATCATGTAATAGGCCTCTCTATTTTTGTCAACTAAGAAAGCCGGTTGACAAAAAAAGTTGTATAATTTCTCAAATAAATAAATAAATATATATCTATATATCTTCAAATGTACAAAACAAAGAGTTGTAAGTAACAGTTTCACACAGAATTCTTAATATCTCTCTATATATTATCTCCGGTGTGGGTCTCAACCTCCTGAAGGACGCTGGCATGTTTCCCTGCGCTGTCGATGAAAGACGTGTAGGTGTAAACACCATTGAATGCTCCCACAAGAAGTGTAGTGGTCTTGCTGGAAGGCTGGTAGTTGACCCAGATTATGTTTGTCGCAAATGACTGGGTTTTGCCTGCCCAATCGATGCTCGAACTGTGGCACTTATGGATGTAAATGGGACCCCACTTGATACTGAAATTACCTTCTGCTACCTGGGTGACATGTTGAATGCTGGTGGTGATTGCGAACGTGCTATCACTGCTCGCTGTTGTGCTGTTTGGGAAAAGGTTCAGGAAGCTGCTGTCAATCCTTACATCTAGGCACATTTCTTTTAGAACTCGGGGCAAGGTCTTTTAAGCCTGTGTTCGCTCCACCATCTTGCATGTGAGACATTAGGTGTCAAACAAAAGAAAAGAATCCCTTTAGCCGTGCTCTATCAGAACCTTGGTATTGGTGGGATTTTTGATGCCGTACGTGTTCGACGTCTTAGGTGGTTTGGCCATGTACAGCATGCCACCTTCTGCATCAACTCAATAATATGCATGGATACCCCATGGACGAGGGTTTGTGGAAGACCAAAGAACCCCTGGCTTCAGTGTGTATGAAGTGACTTGTAATAACCCTTTGGATCGAACCGCATAGAGAGCAGGCATGAGACGTTGCCTGCTGTTGCCCATCTTGGAGTCCAGGACACTCGCAACACCTTAGATACTAAAACCGGAGGAGGAGAAGAATGATGATGATGATGATGATGATGATGATGATGATGATGATGATGATGATGATGATGATGTATTGGTAAAAATGTAAAAGTAACTTACTTGATGCACGCTATTTTTTAGTGAATGCTTCTAATAGTTGTATCCAATCAGTTGGAATTGAATTTTAGTAGAAAGATGTTGTCGCATTTTTGTTTTGCTATGGCGAACTGGATACTACTAAAATTATTATATATTTATAGAAGAAAAAGAATCAATGGTGTTTAAGTCGTTTAAAGACGAAAGTCTTGAATGTCACTCAAGTAAATTTTTAGTTTATTTTTGTTACGGAGTAGGGTTTTTTAGTTTCACTTCTCAGTGAAAATTGTAACTTGTTTCGCTTAATTTCTTTTATTACATTTGTATTTTTTTTTACTATTTTAGTCACCGCTTATCAAAGCCAAGAGCCATTCAAGGATAAGGGGTGACCCTCGTATACAATGAGACGGCATAATTGTCAGCCAGAGAGATAAGGAACAATATGGGAGTGTCTATGGAAACTCCGCTAGGTGCTAGGTATTTGGAAGGAGAAAGAAAACTCATTTTCCGTTGTGGTAGCAAAACAATTTCTTGCTGTGAATGTCTTACAAGGAGGAACAAAAGATCGGAGCTCAGTCGAACACCTTCTATAGAAATAACGATAGAGCAGAGAAAGACTAGCAACGTCTCTTCTGTAAGAAAGGAGCTCTAGGGAATAGAAGAAACAGCCCTCTCTACTAGATTTCAAAGTCGATTTTGTACTCTGTCAAGGCAGGAAAGAGTGCTCTAAGAGGCACCTCCCCAGATGTGAACACAGTACTACATATTAGGAACTATCTGATAGAGAATTGCATCTGGAATCAGATACTTTTTGGAGTGGTAGAATGATCCAACAATTTTTTCAACAATCTTAGAAACAAACTAGATATACGTCTTCCATTTAAGATCTGGAGTGAAAGTAAGTCCTAAGAGTTTATGGAAACAAGGGTCTTTTTCAAGGAGAGAGCCATTCATTTCGACTAAAGCAAAACAGGGATCCGAGCATTGGTGATGAAAGGAGAGAAATTTGGTTGTAGGCGCTAAAGGTAACACACCACTTTCTTTCCTTAGCATATTTTTATGTCCTGTCTCTGCATTACTATATCGTCCAGAAAATAAATTGTTTTATCCCTTCTTTCTCCCTCTTTCTGACTCTCTCTCGTTGTTATCTCTCTTCACACCGTCTCTATCTCCCTCCCCCTCTCTCTCTTCCTCTTTAATTACGAGTTAAATAGTATTTGTGCCCATGATTTGTTTAAAATGGACTATTCTATTCCATTCTTTTTATTCATTATTAACTTCGACTGTTAATGAACATAAATAAAGAGAGAGAGAGAGAGAGAGAGAGAGAGAGAGAGAGAGAGAGAGAGAGAAGAAAGAAAGAAAGAAAGAGAGAGAGAGAAAAAGAGAGAAAGATATATAGAGAAAGACAGGTAGACAAAGAAAGAAAGAGAAAAAAAGAAAGATAGAGAAAGAAAGACAGAGAAAGAGAAAGAAAGAGAGAGAGAGAGAGAAAAGGAGAGAAAGAAAGAGAGAGAGAGAGAGAGAGAAAGATATATAGAGAAAGAAATGTAGAGAAAAAAAGAAAAAAAAGAAAGAAAGATAGAGAAAGAAACATACTGAAAGAAAGAGAGAGAGAAAGAAAAAAAGAAAAAGAAAGAGAGATAGAGAGAAAGAAAGAGATAGGGGGTTAGACGATGTATACATTGAGAGCGGGTTAAAAAACAGTGAAAGAGAGTCAAAGTGATAGATAGAAAACTAGTAATGGTTGTATTTTACAAGAGTTTGCAAACACTTCTGCTCTTTCTTCATGCAACTTTCCGATGGGCATGGAAAGACAGTGACCTTCTCACTCTCTCTTGTCGTCAGCAGCACCCTGACCGTCTGACCCACTTTCTCTGGCTTCCTTCTCCCTCTCACGGGATTGAGATGTAACCCTGACCTTCAAAGCCTCGAACGACAAAGGGGGTCAAACACACTTTTTCTCTTCTTTTAATGCCCCTCCTCTCCCTCTCTCCAGTTTTAGTGCCACGAGAGCGCACCAAAGTTGGTTCCCCACCAGAAGGAGACTCTACACATGTTCTCATACAAGCAATTACAATGAAACAAAAGGGGAACGATAATGTTTGGAAAAATACTTATTTGTCACAAACCCGAAAGTGTTTGCTTTAGTTAGAGTGTGTCTGTAAAAATGAGTTCCAATTGCCTTGTTGTTTGGGGTGAAGGAAAGTAAAACAACAACCCCCCCCCCCCAAACCCCAAAAAACGAGTAAATATGTTATTTCGTTATTTGACATCAAAATTTTATTACAGATTTGAATTATTTTTTAGTCATTTATCACTTTTTTGTTTTTATTTTTGCTAGACTGAGGGGAAGATATCATGATGAACGAACTACATACACTGACCTTAAAGGATGAGGTAATGACTGAGAGGATGATGTCATGACAACGAACACTACCCCCCTCACACACACACCTAAAAAAGTAAGACAATGCCTGGGAGCATGATATCATGACAACAGAATAAATAGTATACTACCCCCCCCCCAAAAAAAAAGAAGGTAATCCTGGGAGGCTGGTATCGTGAAGAACGAACATATACTATACTGCCCCCCTCCCTTTGGGGGGGGGGGTAATGCTAAGGAGGAATGTATCATGATGAATTAAATAAGCATAAGCTGTTTTAATGTTAATATAGTTAGGATAGGTGGAAAAAACTTTAGCATTTATTCATTTAGATAACATTAAAAACAATGGCAAGTTTCACTGTCCACTAAATGAAACTTGGCCAGAAAAATATAGTCGCCATCTTTATAAACAAAGAGAAATATGCTAGCTAAAGATAAAACAATAACTTCTTTCCTAATTTTCTAGTTAAAAAAGACATGTTCATAAACTTGAATTATCGTTCTTCCTGAGCTAGTATTATGGTGAACGAACATATACTACCCCCCCCCACACCTGACTTAGAGGATTGTATCATGACGAACGAACAGGAGGAGGTAATTCCTGAGAGGACGGTCTTATGACAACAGAACCGATACTACACTACCCACCCAATTAAAAGATATTCTGATTAGATCGAGTTTTTTTTCATTTAAAAATGTTTAGTCATAATTTTTTATTTTACGGTTCCTTGGTCTTTTTGTTAAGATCAAACCTCTAGGCTAAGATCATAGTGTAGTATCTGTTCTTAGCACAAAGACTTCTGCTTTTTCTCCATCCAACTTTCTGATGTGCAGGGAAAGACGGTGACCTTCTCACTCTCTTGTTGTCAGCGGCACCCTGACTGTCTGACCCACTTTGTCTGGCTTCCTTCTTCCCCTCACGGGGTTGAATGTAACCCTGACCTTCTCGTAAGCCTCAAACGATAAGTGCGTGTGGGGGTGGAGGTGGGAGGGTAAACACACTTTCTCTCTTCCTTTAATGCTCTCCCTCTCACTTTCTCCAGTTCTATCTCCCCTTCTTGCCAGTTTTGGCGTCACGAAAGCTCGCCAAAGCTGGTTCCCCACTAGAAGGAGACTCCACGCCGCTGGTAAAAACAATGTTTTTGCCTACCCCACTACAGGAATGGAAAATAGCCATCCCATAAAGAGCGCTAGAGAATGCAGCGGCTTCCTCAGCCTGGTGGCGGCCCCTTCGAAGTATGACTCCCCCAAAAGGGGAGCCCAAAACCAAACGCCGGGAAGCTTATCGTCCAGATTCAAATGCATCAAGCACCCCTCCCCTTAACACCGGCTCTCCAATAGGAGAACAAACACTAAAGGGGATGCTCCCCAAGAGGCAGACTCCCCCTGTTGGGGATCTATCCCGAAAACCAAAGATCCAGACAGGGCATACCGCCAAGAAAACAACGGAACTTCAGCAACGGCTGCTCGCTGGAGACTCACTCTTCAGGTCGGAGCTCCCTAAATAGGGGAACCAACCAAAAAGACTTGGCTTACCGCCCGGATAAAGACTGAACACATTCGGACCCCCCAAACAACAATGAAAGCTGAACACCAATGAAAAGCGGGGCTGCTCCCCGAGAGGATAGCTCCCCCAAAAGTGAAGAAAATGAGAGGGCATACTGCCCGGATACCCCAAGGAACAGTAACTCCCCTGATGTGGGTGTGTCGCTGTTTCTTACTTAGGAGATTTTCCCAAATGGGATCCAGCTGCTTCCCTATAGGACAACTCCCCCCAACAAGGGAAGGCAAAAGAAAAAGAGGCGGTATCACCCAATGTGGTGGTGCTCCCTGCGATGGAGGCCAGCCTGGCATCCCCAGAGAGTGGCTCAACTACCAGAAGTAAGAGTTCCCCCAGCAAGAGAGCAGAAAATGAAAAAGGGGCAGTTACACCAATTGTGGCGATTCCTTCCACTTCCAACACCCTCCGATCTCCTCAGGAGAGGAGATCCACTTCCAGGAGCCAAGGCGCCTCCGGTTCCACCAGCAGGAACCAGGGGGAGGCCAAAAAAACACCACCGAGGGAGTCCGATTGGGGGAAGAAGAACACAGAGAAGAAGTCCCCACAGGAGTACAAGGATTTGTACTTAAGGAAATATAAGCAGTACATCGAAGGGAGTGTACTGCAGTCTGTGTCTGATTCTTGGGAAGCGATTGAGGACAGGGTCTTATCTCTTGTACCTTCGGACTTAAAGGAAAATCGCCTCTTGGGACTCAAAAAAGAAGGGTATGGCGGAGCTCCGAAAGAAGCTGAACATTCCAGTAACTTACATCTGCCAGAGGAGCTACGCCATGTGGGACATCCTGCTCCCCTCTAGGGAGGAAGCAGAACAACTGTCCATGAAATAGATGAGGAGCGGGGGAATAAAATTACAGCCCAAATACCAGGGCAAGAGGAGACCCCTGGTCTCTATTATAATGCTCCACCTGAGCTGTGCGCGAATTACCTCGGAGCGTACTTCAGCCAGTTTGGGGATGTGGAGCAAGTGGACCCGGTAAGGTCCAGGAGCAGAGTCCACATGGCTAACTACATGATCGCCATGAAGCTGATGCGGCTATGTTTCTACTCAATTCCACCGATGCTGACACACAGAGGCTAAAATGTGATGATCGTTGTGGAAAGCCGTCACTCGCACTGCTGGTTTTGCTAGAAGATTGGCCACATGGCGAAGAACTACCTCCAAAAAGCAGTTCCCAGCTAAGCAATGCCACCGGCTTCTTGTACTGAAGACAGCTACAGTTACTCTTCCAACTTCTGCTCCAACACCAGCCCCAAGATCAGCACAGCCCTTGGGAAGAGCAGAAGAGGAATGGAGGGCAGTGGTGAGCAAATGGAGGAAGAACGTAACTGCTTCTGCCCAACCACAGGAGTAGCAGCAGGAACAGCAGCAGCAGCAACAGATTTTCCCTAGGCTGCAACACTGGCAGGGGTAAAAAAGTAAACTGTAAACTACTCTGACGAGGATGATGGAGCCGGCAAGGAGGAGGTGCCCACAAACTTCTTACCCCCATCCCCATTTACCAAAACAGACACCTGCACACACACACACACACACACACACACACACACACACACACACACACACACACACACACACACACACACACACACCACCCAGCTCTGAATCCTTTAGGTGAGAACAAGTTAAACTGGGGACGAAAAGGAGCCAACCAATCTCTCCTTCTCAAAGGAAAAAGAAAGAAAACCCCCTCCCTTTAAATTGGGGAAGGACATTTGTAAAATTGACCCCCCTGTCTGTCGGCATCAAAGGAACTTAAAACCTCTGTCGGACTTCAGTTAGATATGGGGCAAAAACATAGAAGACCCCACCAATTTCTCGGATGCCCCCCCCCCCTCATAACAAGATTCGTAACGCTTCTAACCGGTTGCAAGAACTCTGTCTGCCAAATGCTGGAGGGCATCATACCGAGAACAAGACTTACCAAGGATAAGGACTTTTCCCTGGACGAATTTTTACCAGGATGCAACGAAAGGGTCCCTATTTTGGTGCATCCTCTTTTTTTATAGGGTTTTAAAGCTAACGTTTCCCCTGGACGTCGGCATCATGATGTGCAGCGGCCAAGACACAAAAGAATTGGTCACATTGAGCATGGCACATAGCATCAGCATTTTTCGTCAGAACCGGATGTAACACTGTTTTAGGTAATTCCATAACTCTGTGTTCGGCTTGTTTGAATGTGAGGGGCTTGAGATCTTCAAACCGGGCGGTTCACATCCAGAGGGATCTCTTGTCCCTGGGAGTAGATGTAGCTGCGATCCAGAAGACGCAATTCGTTTCTTCTGGGTACTGTCAAGTGCTGACCAAAGACTATGACGTCTTTTCAGCATATGGGAATCCGAGGGGAAGGGTGTTTCCTTGCTTGTGAAAAGCACCCTGTCCATGACGGTCGACGTTGTCCATAGGGATGCAGGGGGCAGGCTGGTTGTGGCCGATATTGCCATAAAAGATTTTGTGTTCCGGGTCGTCGCAGTTCATGCACTCAGCACCGCTTGAGATAGGATCTCTTTTTTTCGTGATCTCAACACGTTAGTCGTGTGTTCGAAGCGCGTATCCCTAATGGGAGATTTGAATGCCATCCTTGATCTCAGGATAGACAAGGTCGAGAGGGGAGCTAGAGGAATGGAGAGATGTGAGACCAGCTGATTTGATGGATATATGCAATCTGGTCGACAGGTTTTGTGTCGATCATCTTAGAAGAAGCGATGTAGACTTTATATCATGAACTAGTTATGGCCCAGTTGAAGTAAGAAAATAGGCCTAGCCGGGTATTGGAAGATGAATACCTCCTTGCTGGAGATACGAGACTTCCGGGAAAAGCTAATGCTACTTATCTAGTGGGCTTTAGTGGGGGCGCTTACCAGGAGTAAGTGGTGGGTTAGCTTGAAAATTAAGATCTGAAGCTTCTCCGTCAAATACGCCAAGCTTCTCGCACTAGATAAAGCTATAACAGAAACGCATTTAGAAGAGAAACTAACTTGGGCAGTCGCTAGGCAGGGTATTGTAAGCATAGAACTAGCTAAGCAAGACCTATGATGCGAGGCTAGCAATCGTTACGAAGGTCAAGTAGTTAGGGCTAGGCTAAGGAAAGTTTCTAATGAAGCCGTGAACTAGACGTGCCTTGGAAACGATTCTGGGAGATCTACAAGGAATTTAGTAAGCATTTCGAGGAGCTCTAAACCCAACTGCCCAACCTCCCAGTCCAGGAGTTTAGCAACTATTTGGTTGACTCTCCCCGCCTCGATGCGGCTAGAGCAGTTAGTAGCAAAAGCAGGATTACCGAGCGTGAGGTCTTAGCTGTGTTGAAGCAGGTTGGCTGCAACAAATCGCCGGAACTTGATAGTCTGCCCCATGAGATGTATTTGAGACTGTCACACATGTTTGTGCCAATTCTGATTAATGTGTTCACCATTGGTTTGAAGAGGGTTCTATCTCGGGTCAAGTTACCAGGAGAGTGATCACATTGCTAAAGAAGCTGGACAGGCGTGGTTGGGACAAACTTAGACGATTACAGGCCCATAACTCTGCTAAACACAGAGTTAAAGATTTTTCCCAAGATCTTATTGAACCGGTTGCAGGGTGTTATCTGAGAATTGATCAAACTCGAGCAGAACTACACTGTGAAGGGGAGATCGATTCAGAACAACTTGCATCTGATCTGTGCGATCCTCGAGGCGATAGAAGACGATACGGAAGCCATGCTGGTCAACTTGAATCAGTCTAAAGCTTTCAACAGGGTCGACCATCACTTCTTGGCATCTGTTTTAAAGACCGCTGGTTTTAAGCTGGACTTCCGCAAATGGATCTCTGTTCTGTATCACTTGCAAACGGCAGTTGTGCAGGTAAATGGAAAGCGTTTAAAATCTTCCGCTATCTCCCTATCGGTGCACCAGGGTTGTCCGCTGTTGCTCTGCTCTACATCCTTGTGTTGGAGCTGTAATTCACAGGCTAATGCCGGGAAGGCAAGTTCAGTCCTACGCGGAATCGCTTTGCCTGTCTTTGTGTCATGCTTCCAAGACATTGAGAGAGTGACAGAAGCGCTCACACGTTACGAAACGATTACAGGGGCTAAAATCAACTGCAGCAAGTCAACCGGCCTTCAGTTGGGTGCCTGGAGAGGTGACATCACCCTTCCAGCTCTTTTCTGCTGGACAGATAACCTGGTTCTAATCCTTGGTGTATCCTCCAACTCGAGAGGAATTGGTCGGACGTACAGTCAAAGGTCAGAGCATTGGTTAACACTTGGCTTTAAAGGAAATTTTCCTTAAAGGGTAGAGTGAAGGCGTATGCCACTTACGTTTTTCTTCTCATCCTTTATCGATTGCCCATGCTTCCTTTACCTGTGAACCACCTCAGGGTCCTCCGGTTTCTCTGGGACAGGAAGATGCACTGGGGTTGCAGCCAGGTCTGTATTCAACGGCTGTGTGAGGGATGCCTGACGATGTGTTATCGAAACGTCGAGAGACTGGTTTTCCTGAGTTGAACATTGACAGTGGAATCTGTGTGAAATCCCGCAGTCAATAGTGCTTTCTCCGGTCAAAGGCAGTCATAGGCCCTGGGGCAAATCGCAGTTCTTCTTCAAATAATATAAATATGCTCAGATCAAGTTTTTGGAATTTTGAGTGAGTTTATTGAACTTTTTATATTATTTGATTTAATTTATTTATCGTTATAATAATCAACTTAAACATTGGATACTTTTCACTTCATCGATTAATGACGCATCTCACGATTGGACAACTTTTTCAATTCTTTCAATTCCTCGTATTTGGACTGTCACTCATTACCTGGATCAATCTTCAGTCAACCTTCTGGATATCATCCTGATTATGTTTTTTAAATTGTATGACTTGGATGGATTGTATAGATTCAACAAAAAAGTATGTTTTTGGGTTGATATATTTGATGTTATATATTTTTATGTATTTTTGTATATATTTTTATGTATTTTCAAAGTGTAATTTTATTACCTGTAGTAATACCACTGCTGTAATGGTCCTCTGAGGAGAAGAATTATCTTTGAAAACTCATTAGCTAAGGACGTTAAGATACTTTGCTTGAACTTTGAATTATAATAAAATTTGATTGACACCTTATTTTATTATTTCATTTTATATTATAATATATATATACATATATATATATATATATATATATATATATATATATATATATATATATACGAAAGGTTGTTGGGTGTATTATTATTATTATTAGTAGTAGTAGTAGTAGTAGTAGTAGTAGTAGTAGTAGTGTTGCATTACCTGTTTTTTTCGGGGTACCCGATAAAATCCAACAAGAATGACAAAGAACAGAACGTATATGGAAACAACTTTGGTTTTCTTTATTTCCCATCACCGGATGGTTTACGCCGGCTACGCACACAAATTAAAAAAAATAATCTTTTGACATACTTTTGTCTCATGAAAGTCTTTTTCTTGCTGAGGTCACAAACTTGGTTTCTGCTAGAAACTCGTTCATATATACATCCGATTGGAAAGCAATTTGCTCTGCATTGTCTATCCGAGTGTGAATTGAAGCTATTGTTCCACAAGCACTTCCAATTGTCTGTTTGATGAACTGCAAGTTAGAGGATTCCTTCACTGTACCAACTTGCTTATCAGTTGCATTTTTAGTCAGCAGAAACGAAAGCCTAACAGCAAGACGGGTTTGGGTACCATAGTAAATAAAGCTTCATCGGTGCCATAAACATTGGTAAACTCCCATTCTTCCGATACTTCGATACTCCAATGACCAACGCTCCGGCTCTTCACGTTTCTGAAACCGCCGCCTTCCAAGTCTCGCCTGCACTGCGGAACCTTCACCTTTTTAACAGTTATCAAGTCGCTTTCTTTCTTTCTTGACGTCCCACCCACAATGGACTCGTCCATGATTCATTTTTGCCACTCTTCATTATCTTACAGTAGTAGTAGTAGTAGTATTTGTTATGCAAATTACCATATCACACTGTAGTCTTAAGGATAATGTTTTATCAATATTATTATTATGCTTATTATTATTATTATTATTATTATTATTATTATTATTATTATTATTATTATTTATTTACTTATATATATATATATTAGTGAAATTAAAACTGAATTGTTTCTACATTTGGTTATTGGGGAAGTGGTCATTTGATCAGTACCACTGGAGAGCTATGAATTTTCTAACTGTTCTGTTTTTAAATCTCCGAAACAGTTACATGGTAAACAGCTGATGATCTCTGTTTAATATTTCAGAATTCAAATTAAGGTCGCCTGTTTTTGTTTCACTGTTATATACTTGAATCCCCTTCTGTATTTATAAATTTTCCAACGGTAAGTTGGCTTATGCAAGTGCTAAGTCTGCGATATTTTGGATTTAGTTAGTATCCCTGGGAATTTAAACTGCATTTTCTTTCTTTGTTTAAAATGACTCAAAGCTTCTTTATATATACTAGCAAATATATGCTCCCTCCGGTCGCATATTTTTGCTAGGCTGCCGCGTCAGAAATGAATGCTCACGTGTAAACCAATGGAGCCTCAGTCATATTTCTTGAGTGGTTAGACTTTGATATTGTTTGTTTATGACCAAGAATATTTTTAGATAAAAATAAAAAAATAAAAATTTCGACCCCACCCCGATTTTTGTATTACCCCATAAATAGAAATATTTTTAGTTTAAAAAAAAAAGAAAAAAATTTTTTGGACCCCCCGTCAAATTTTTTATTTACTCTCCCCCATACATAGGAATATTTTTAGTTAAGAAAAGAAAAAAAAAAATTTTTTTGACCGCCACCCCCCCCCAAAATTTTTTTATCCTCCCCCATACATATTAGTATTTTTAATGAAAAAGGAAAAAAACAAAAGAAAAATAGTAAAAAAATCAAATACAGCGAACACGATTAGTTAGTTAAATTCTCTAGAGAAGAAATTTACCTAAATTAAATTCATTGCAATGTGTGTGTTTTTAAAAGTAGTAATTTTAAAATCAATTTTTATTTTAATTAAACAATTTGATTCAATAAAATTGTTAAAATCAACAATTTAAAAAACTAAATACAGCGAACAGTATTTTTCGAATTGGAAGAAAGGTATACCTGAAATAAAACAATAAAAAAATCTGTACTCATTTACTGTAAGACCCGTGCTAACTTTGACCATGACCCAAACCCTAACCCCCACTTTGATCCTGACCCTAACCCTAACGACGGAGTCAAAGTTAGCGTGGGTCTTATAGTGTAAAAGCATAAAAAAATCAAATACAGTGAACACGATTAGTTATGTAAATGGTCTCAGAAAGAAAGTTTACCTAAATTAAATTCGTTAGAATTTGTGTGTGTGTGTGTGTGTGTGTTTGTTTGTTTAATGACCTTTTTTTAATTAAACAATTTGATTCTAAAATCAGTTATATTGTTTTCCAGTACAATGTGTTAGTTTCTTTGTTGACAGAAAAGAAAAAAAAATCACATCTTTTATTTTAATAAATAAAACATAGAATAATAAAAACAGTTTGTAAATAAAAGCTTAACAGTGTAAGTTAAAGTATAACGGTAAATCCCAGCGTTTTGTTTAAATTTTAAATTACGCGCTCGTTTTGCGATTTGACGGAGGCAGTTAACCGTGTCAATGCATTAACGCTCACTGTTCAATCAGTTGGACGTAGATAGAATAACTACGTAACTCATGTCATATATATATATACATAAATAATAAAAGAAATAATTATAATTTATAAGTAAGATTATTACCGAGCAAAATAGCGTAAATACATGTGGAAATCTGAAGAAAACAATCATGAGTGTATATTTGCAAATACTAATTTATTAGAAGTTGAGAAGCAATTGATTATGTAAATTGAGGAATGCGCATAGTGTTTACGGCGGTTTTTGTAGTAGTATAGCTGTCTTAGTAAATAGTCATACTACTCTGATGGAGTTTCGGTTTCAGACAGACAGACAGAGAGACAGACAGACAGATACATAAACTCCATTATTAATATATATATATATATATATATATATATATATATGTATATGTATATATATATATAGATAGATAGATAGATAGATAGATAGAGAGAGAGAGAGAGAGAGAGAGAGAGAGAGAGAGAGAGCAAGTTTCTTTTACTTTCGATCTTGTTGTCTTGCTCTTGTCTCTCCCTTAATTTTTTTTTACTCCCTACATTCATTTTCGGTGCCAAAATCTTGCTTTACCATTTAGTTTATGTGAAAAGACAGAGTGCAAAAAGGGAAACAAATTACTTGAGATGCCAAAAACCTGGGATTTTAGTATCTAATAAATTTTATCAACCATTTTATTCCATCTTTATTTATTTTTGTGGGCGTTTCTTTTCCTTTCATCCTCATCCAATATAAAAGTTCATAAATTACTTTCACTCCTGCGATGTTGCTGGCTGAAATGATAACTAAGTGGCAACAAATGGTGCGTGAAGAAATACATTTACATTTACGAAATCAGATTAATCCCTTTCAATTTCGAAACTTTCATTTTTCACAATTTTCACAATAGTTGCTGTATTTCTTGGAATAATATCAACGCTATCATTATTTCCAATGAAAGGTGCTCTACTGAGCTCCGATCTCTGGTTCCTCCTTGTAAGACATTCGCAGCAAGAACACGCTTTACTTTTAATTGAAAACCAAACAAAAAACACTGCTTCTCTTCTAATTCTCCTTTCCTCCTACCATCTAAAACATGCAATGTGCAAACAACCAAGCAAATAAGCAAAATATAACAAGTATAAGGATAAGATGGAATATTGTTGCCACATCTGTGGAAGTACTGCCTAGAGCACTCTTTCCTGTCTCGGCAGGGTTCAAAATCGACTTAGAATTCTAGTGGGGCATGATATCTTTTCTTCCCTACAGCCCCTTTCTCACAGAAGAGACGTTGCTAGTCTTTCTCTACTCTATCGTTATTTTTATGGAAGGTGCTCGAATTAGCTCCAAACTCTGGTTTCCCCTGTAAAAGATCCACAGTAAAAATTCGTCTAGCTACAACCACTGTAAATAATTTTCTTTTCTTCCTTTGTGTACCTAAAGCAAAACGGAACTTCCTTGAGCAAAGTTTCTTGCTAAGAACTACCCTCTGTTGAATACAATACCACAGGGATACTTTCCAGCTTACTAAAACATAGCTTTTCTCAAGTCCAATATTAACAAATTCTTGTTGACCCGCCCTATTAAAAAATCAAATTTTGTCCAGTTTTAACTATCGTCTACGATCCTCAATTTGTTGTCTCACTGTCCACCTGACAAACTCATTAACCCTTATCCTCTAGTTGCCTTTAGGCCTTGATAAGCACAAAAGAGATTATTAGAGTTCTAGTATATTTTAAAACACAATGCAAAATTTCCTTTATATTTCTCTGTTATTAGATTTAAGTGTTATGTTGTTGCAAATTCAGGCTATTAGGGAAGGAAAGTAAATGCGAGTCTTGTATGAGTTGAGACTTGGTTATAATGCAGAACAGAACATTCGGCCAGAGGACCGTTAGTGAAGATGCAACGTTGTTTCAAAAATGTTTGTCATAGAGATGATAACCTTGACGATGAAGAAGGTCATTAAAGTCCATCTGCAGTTAACAATGACAAAATGAAGGCGTCAGTCAAAGCAGATCCACACACACAGACGTTTAGGAACTTACTGAAAAGTTATGCATAAGTCATCCAACAGTTCTGGACCACCTCAAGCGACTGGGAAAATCAAAGAAGCTCGACAACTTAAAAATAACCTAAAAAAATCATCAGTTTGAAGTGTCGTCAATGCATTTTGGGAAAAAAAAAGACCAATTTCTAGATCGTATTGTCATGTGTGACAAAATAGTGGACAATCTTATATGTAAAGTAAAGTTGCTTCTTAGTCATCGATAGCTTTTTTCTAACAAAATCAATATTTGATTCTAGTTCGCTAGTTTTTCTTGTGGATCGTTACAGAATATTAGCTGCTTCTGTATTATTGGGGTAAATGAAAATTTTCATCTCTAATTTAGAAGAGTCTGTTGAAAAGGAGAGATAATTCAAAGTGGGAAGGTGGGGGTCTATTAACTATTCTGTTTATTAAATTGTTTGGTAAAAGTACAGAATAGTTAATCAACCCCCACCTCACCATGGTAAGAAAAGCTTTCTAAATTATAACGTTATTATTTCAGCCCGGTCTATAAACTGCATAAGTACCCTTTTTAAAAATTTATTTTCTTACTAATTCTCTGGATTTTTCTTTATGGTTATGCTTACAAAAAAATAAAAACAGTTTGAATTATCTCCCCTTTCAACTGACTCTTCTAAAAGGAAAAGGAAATTTCATCTGCTCCAATAATACAGAAGCACCGAATATTAGTACAGATTTTTCCTTTTAACTTCTTCCATCATCCATTGTTTATTTTTCTACTTCTTTTTTTGTTATTCGATTTTCATTTTTATTTATAAAATCGAACAAACAATTTTATTGTCCTTTTTCTGTTTTTCTTCAATTTTCTTTTCTTATATTTTGTATTTTATTTTTATCGTTCGCTTTTCTTTTCCTTCAAATTTTTCTTTCTTTTCTTTTATCTTCACTGTTTTTATCCCTATTTCCTTTTCTCTGCTTTTCAATGTTTTTTTTGTTGTTATTCCTATTTTATTTTCTAAGCCATTGTTCTTGTTGAACTGAACAGACCTCAGATATATGAAGCTTGCAATCATAACCGACTATATGAAAAGAATTTCCCAGCATGCAACAGCAACAAACTCTCGTCTGATTGATCCAAAAGTGCATACTTACAAACCAAAAGTAACCAATTTTATTTATTATTTTTTATTTTATTTTATTTTTGTTTACTTTGATCAATTAACAATAATAAATGCATATATATATAGATTTTTTAAAAATTAATATATATATATATATATATATATATATATATATATATATATATATATACAAAGATTTATGTTGTCACAAATTGATTTTTATTCTAGTATACAGTAAAACGCACTTCGATCTTCTTGCTCATATGTAAGTACAAGTCAGTTCTGTCAAAACAGAATTATTAACTTGCCAGTCTGGAAGAAATTGGTGCAAATCTATTAATCAAAGAATCGTTGCACGCCAAGAGCTGACAGACAGTCTTTGCAGAGTGAGAAAAGTGTGCTCCTCAATAGAATTCAACATACAATAAAGCTACAGAAAGGAGAGAAATATGTCCTTCGATCTTGTAATCTATCTAATATATAAAGTAAAGTCAGTCTCTTTATCGTTTCTTTGTCATCGATAGCTTTCTTTCTACAATGAGGGGATGAGAGGGCGACCAGGAAGAGAGAGATTGTTACACTTTTGCCCCGAGCAACACCGGGTAACCCTGCTAGTATATAATATAAAGGCGAGTTGTCTGTTTGTATGTCCGGCAAAGATGACATTTTTGAAATCCTCTATCTTTCAGACGTATAATATGCAACAATTAGAAAAGAAACGTCCGTTCCTTCACGTAGAACCGACACAAAATTTGCCCAGGGAGGGGGGTAGTCGGATCGCTACTACAAGTTTCCTATATAAAGGAGAGTTGTCTGTATGTATGTGTGTGCGTGCGTATGTATGTTTGTATGTCTGCAAAAGGCTCCCAAAACACTTGACTACTGCCATAAAGTTGATATTTTCTAAATCGCCCATCTTTCGGAATATCGAAAAATTGAAAAAAAACCCATTGATTTCTTCATGTAGAACAGACACAAAATTTGTGATGGGGTGCTTAAATTTGTTTGTTTTTTCGTTGCCTGTATGCTTTGCGCACGCGCGCCGTAAAAAAACACGAATTCTAAAAGCGTTCAAGTGACCTATTTTTTTGTCAGATATTATTCTCTGTCTGTTCGGTGCAACGGTTAGCGATAGAGAACGAAGTCCGAGAGGTCGACCGTTCGA
Source organism: Sepiola atlantica (assembly GCA_963556195.1). NCBI lineage: Eukaryota > Metazoa > Mollusca > Cephalopoda > Sepiida > Sepiolidae > Sepiola > Sepiola atlantica. The sequence continues at coordinate 83,293,955 of OY744519.1, read as the reverse complement.
TCCCCACCAACTCCCAAGAATATATACATTTTTAAACGAAGACTTAGATATACGTCGAAGGCAGCAGGGTGAGTGGGACAACTGGGGAAGACAGAAATAGTACTTTTAATAATAGAAATATGTTACACTTTTGCCCCAGGCGACGAGGAGAGGGGGCAGAGGAGAGGGGTGACCGCGGAAGAAAGAGATTGTTACACTTTTGCCTCAGGCAACGCTGGGTAACCCTGCTAGTCTATTATATAAAGACAAACGTCTGTGTGTATGTATGTGTATGTATGTATGTATTTATGTATGTCCGACTACAAATACGCAACAGATATCCATAAAGTTGATATTTTCTAAATCGCCCATCTTTCAGTCGCATAATATCGAAAAATTGAAAGAAAACATTGATTTCTTGATGTAGAACGGACACAAAATTTGTAGTGGGGGTGGCTAAATTTGTTCGTTTTAACAAGCATTTCTTGATTGCATACTTCACCACTTGCTAAAAGGGATGTCACAATGAACAAGTGGTTAACAACGGGACTGAGGACCTAGGTGTGCTGGGTTCGAATCAAGTTCGTTCGACAGGAACATTTTCATCAATTTTGCTGCATTTTTACGTGACGAATCAAGGTCAGTAAATGAGAAATCTACTTTTGCAGCTTACCGGTTTGGAGACAGAAGTGATTTTTATAAACTAAACATACACGTTACATTAGTTTTTAAAAAAAATATTCATTCTTTGTGGGTCAACTGAGCCAAGTTTAGTATGGAGGTCAAAGGGGTTCGGTTTTTCAGGCATTTCCAATGTTATCTATTATATAAAGGAGAGGTGAATGACTTACATTATTATTATTATTATTATTATTATTATTATTATTATTATTATTATTATTATTATTATTATTATTATTTGTACTCACTAGGAGTTCTCACACAGGTCATCAGTGATTGCTCACCGACAACCGGTTGTATTCCCTTGAGTCTGAGTGACAACAAGTCTCCCCAGATTTCCAGTATTCTCCACCTCTTTTCGATAGCCACCGCAAATAAACTTTCAGTATCGCAACAGCATATTACCATTGATTTCTCGCTGGTAAGGACCATTGGTCTTCTCTGGGATTTGGGTGGCAATAAGCCTCCCCAAGATCCCAGCACTCTCTACACTTCCAGTGGAGGTCTGGTTCGTGCTGTTCCTCCTCGGTCTTCTCATCCTCCTCCAAATATTTTGTGTGGTGTCAGCCTAGGCTAGTACCATTTTTGGGGGCTTATAAAGTGATGTTTCTTGCATTTTCTGTTCCCTTGTTTATGATGTGTTATTTCTGTGGTTTTGTTTTCTTCCTGTAGTAGATTCTCTGTGACCCTTCGTAGCTTATGCAGGTTGGTTTCTGTATTCAATGATTTTTCTCATGATTGTAGCGGTTTTGATCATTGCCGTCCTTTGTATAGTTCCAATGATCCCTTTGATTCCAATTGGAGAGGGGTGGGGAACAGGGAAGTGGAAAAACGGATGAGAGAAAGATAGAGAGACAGATTAAGAGGGGTAGCAAGAAGTTTTAATATAAAGATGTTACACACAGTTTTTAACCTCTTCTATTTTGTTTTTTTATGGCCCCGGGCAATAACAAACAATAAAATACAATAGAAAGTTTGAACCTTCTTCGTCATGCTTTCTGCCAGAACAGGTTTCAACGATGAGAATGAAATTGAGATTATGTAAAATATTAAGCGTAGGTCAACTATTACTTATTTGGTGATTTAAATTTGCAGGAGAAACGTCAGCCCGCCATAAACAGAAAATTAATGTCAGACGGGTTGAAGTGGGGTGGGGCAGAAAACTGGCGTTTGGGAGAGAGAGCATTGCTTTCCAATGTTTTCATTGTTTTAAAGTTAAAGGTGAGGCCTCAAATCTGGGGCTCCCAAATTTTTTTCTCCCCACTGCTAGTAAAGATGGAGGCGGCGCCAACTGCCGAATAAAATGATCCTTCTTTAAATTCGAGATCTACTTCTTTTCTTTTGTGTTGTTGTGTTCAGTTCGATTTCAGAATGAAAATCTCCCTCCCCCCTTCTTCACAAAGAAGCCCCCAGAGACGATCTTGAATGGAGTGTTCTCAGTCTCAGTGGACCACTGTGGATGAAGTTGAAGACACGAGGTATGATATAATTGTGCTGTATAACTTGTTGATTTGCATTACGATAACAAATAGACATTTATTTGATAGTGATATTCAGAGTGTAAACCTCCTGTTGAAGAGAAGATAATGCAACAATAGCATGTGGGATTCAAATATTAAATAAGAATTAGACGAACACGAAATCATATCTAAGACGAGTAAAACTTTAACCAAATTCGAAAGCTTACAATGATGATCTTTATCTTGAAGAATAGTAGTTGTTTTTTAATACATTCTTACATAATAAATCGTTATTTTTACTCAACACACAAAATTTATTTTTTTATCCATCAAGTATGCTTGCGAGAACTATAAAAATAAAAATAAATAATAATTTGTACGTCATGTATAAACGAGAAATCTTAGACGTTGTAGGATGACATTATAATAGACATGGTGTTGCCTCGGATGATAGCTAGGGAGATGCGCTGGAACATCCAAACACAAACTATTTTCTCAACATAAAAGAATATCGGAGAGTAATATATTTGTAAAAATAAGCAGAAACTGAACGGACAAGAGTGTAGAATTAGCAGACATTATTCCAGGCTGCATTTGGCTTTGGTTTGCTTTGAAACTCTACTTAATAATCAAAGATTAAATCGAAAAAAGAAAAAGAAAAAGAAAATAAGAAGAACCAAATATTTTACATGTATTCATAAAAATTAATGTTGCACAGAGGGAAATGATATTTTTATACGAACATAAATTAAAATAAAATGTTATTTGTGTCTCGTTCGCATTCACAATGTATTTTTATGTCCATAGAAATTAACCAATGGATGAATTTTTATGAAAATATCTTAAATAGAATATGTCTGCCACCTCAGAGTGAATAGTTATCGTCTATATCTATAAACAACAAAAATATGTCCGCCTGTCCAGATTTACCTGCCTCCCCATGAGGGCTGGATATGGCACGAGTTTGGTTTGATGTTTCTCTCGGGATTTTCATGTCTGCTCTCATTCTTTTTTAGTATTTTCATTTTTTGTTCCTTTTTTTTCTTTCAATATTTGCATTTCTTCTTTCTTTATTTCTCTCGGTATTTTCATTTGTTCTGCTTTTCTTTTCTCAGTATTTTCATTTCTTTATTTCTTTCTTTGTTTGCGTATTTCCGACGATGATGATGATGATGATGATGATGATGATGATGATGATGATGATGATGATGATGATGATCACCACCACCACCTCCTCTACCGCCACCATCACCAGCATCGGTTGAACATTTACATGCTGACATGTGTTGGGTAGATTTCAGAAATTAACTTTCAAACTAACCTATCTCGGACCAGGTCTTTATTTATCTCTCTTTCTTTCAAATCAATCCTTATCACTTCCTCCCATGTTTTCCTTGACCTTCCCCTGCAAATCGATCCTGCTACCTCAATTGTTCTACATTTACTAACCCCAGAACTCTCATCCATTCATTCAATGTGGTCATATCATCGAAGTCTACTCTTCTGCACACATCTCCCCATACTATCCAGATTTAATTTTCCTCTGAGGTAATCAAACCTAAGTACCTTGCATCTCTCCGACACCAGCTCAATCTGCCAACATCTAAAAAAAAACATAACTGGCCCCCTTCTCAATATAGATACATCTTAGTTAATAATACAGAAATAATACACCATGATACCAATATCAAAAGATTTAAATTTTTTGAAGCTCTTTACATAAAAAACAGAACTCCACAATCAATAATGTATATTACGAAACTAGCCACAAAATTTTAAAGTGTCTAGCATAGTAATTAACATTAAAAAATTCTTCAAAATCTAAAGTACTCGCAACAAAAGAAAGAAAAATGGAACAAGAAACTCACGGAACTTACATACACCACTTTGACCGAAATACTAGATGGACTATTCGAAAGATCGGAAAAATGAAAAAAAGTCTCATCAAGCAGAAACACTCTGTGTTATTTAATAACGTTTGCCTAAATATATATATATATATATATATATATATATATATATATATATATATATATATATATATATATAATTCGACTATTTTTTAAATTATTACACTTTTCCTGACCTTGTATGTACTCAAGAAAACACAACACACAATATAGTAGCCGTGTGTTCAAGAAGAGACTCTAACATGTGCAAAGGTTGAAGGTTCAATCCTTGCTACAGGTGGTAATAACTAAGAATAACATAATAATTAACACTTCTACCCGGTCATGGCTGATGGAAAAGAACAATCTACCCCCATGGATTAAATAAAAGGTTCAGTTCGAAATTCTGTAGAGGTTCATGAGTTCGACATAAAGATTCCCAAATTCGAAAAGATGCACCTGAAAACAATAGGAGATTACATCGGCCAAAACGTTGTGAAAATAACACCCAAGATGAGAATAGTAGTCCGAATAATACAAATGATACAAATTATCCATCCTCATCTAAAATAAATTCCGAAGCTTAATGTGAAATACTTTAATGATTTGGCCAGTTCTGAGAATAAAACTGATCAAGCGATTTTGAATTGTTGACACCTGATATAATTTGAGCTTCGTTTTCTTTTTATCTTGCCAAGACTAATAAATGATGAGCCATGTTGTTATGGAGACAAAATGAGATATTAAATGGAAAAAAAATTATCAGACTAATTATCTTATGGGATTCTTTAATTGACTGTCCATAATGGAGCGAATTGTGGAATCAATAAACAGATAAAATGTCTGTAAATTAATAGTATTCTCAGCTCTCTACCTACCTATCTACCTACGTACCTTATCTACGTCAATCTGTAAACTAATGCTAATAAAAGTGTAACGAGATTGCCCCTGGGAGTGGGATAAATGGTGGTGATATTAATTGCGATAAAAAGTGTGTTAGGAGAAGTTTGCAATTTAGTGAAGAATGCGTTGATGGAATTCAAATATGGAAAGATGAAGAACAATTAATGGTATGAAGCAAGTTTGAATACTAATGAGGTGGTTTATGATAAGTATTTGTCGACAAGTCCAGTGTCAACAAATACTTGTTATAAACCACCACATAAGTAATCAAACTTAGCTCATACCATTGATTGTTCCTCATCTTTCGGACGACAATCCTTCCATCTCATTAACCCTTAACTTTCAGTGGCTCTTGGCCTTACTAAGCAGTGACCCAATAGTAAAAAATAAAATATTGTGAGTCAGGGATCGGTTTGAAAAATAAACAATAGTCATTTGTGAGAGTAAAGGTATGCGCAAAAAAAAAACAAAAAAACAATTGGATAGATACTAGTTGTGGAAGCAGAAAATGTCAGAGTGAACTTTGTCACTGGGTAGCGAGGACGTCCCCATAGCTTGCTCTCAACGTGTTGAGGTGGTAGGCTTGGAACTCTCGCAGTACATAAAATAGAAGAGTGTGCGAAAACATTGTGATATCAAATAAAGTAAGTGATGAAAATTCCTTTTGTGTTTTTCGAGTTTTCAATTGTAAATCAGCCTGTGAGGGAAAGATGCTTCTCTAATAAATTAGTTTTCAAAACATTCGTTACAGTCTTCTAACCTAATACTAACCCTAACCTAACTCTAACCGGCATTCATTATAGTCAGAGATTAAAAAAATTGTTAACTGTCCTAAAACGCTAGAATAGCCCGAAAATGAAGGATCATTTTATGTTAAATTTATATGCGAATCTGATCCCACACTCTAAATTCTAAATAGTTGTTCAGTTTTTTTTGTTGCTTTTCTTATTTTTTCAGGGGTTTTTCTACATGTAATCGCCTAAAAATGTAAAATCTCATGTTTTTGAGGGAGGAGATGATTTAGTGGAGGATGTTAATCTCAAAATGTACAAAAAAAACCCATCTTTCTCGTTACGGTCTTATTTTTTATGGTAAAGAAAATAACATAACACCGTAATAATATACCATTCAAAATCCCAATTAATCAAAACAAAATTGCTACAGTCATGAAAGTTCAAATGTACCAAATCGTTAAATAAATAAATAAATAAATCTATAATCTGACACTCCCTCCCGTCCCGGGGAAAATTGAAAAACATTTTTTTTTTAAATGTGATAGCACCACAAAAGGGTCATGAATGGTTCAGGAGGATAGAAACACCTAGGAGGGAGAGCACGACTCAAACCTTCACTTAAAGGGCACAGAGAGAACTGTAATCCTGGTCCAAAGTTCAGGTAGTACCTACACTTTGATAATAGTGTCAGACAAGCACGGGATCTTTCTTGGAGATTATATTGTAGCAATCACATGTTTTGATGCATTATTTTCTATTTATGTAAGCAGACAAAGTTAAGTGCTGAGTAATTGGCCCATCGACCAATGTAATGGCTTGGCGTATGAATACAGTTCTTCAAAGTGCGTCTATACAGATTTTTCCCGCTACGAAAAGAGTTGGATTTCGGTAGTCAAACGAATCGGACGTTCAGTGGCTGGTTCTTCCAACTCACCAGCCTGCATGGAACTTGTTATGGAGTGCGGCGTACATTTTGTGCAGTTTACTATTGTCTGTCTTTAACTTCTTAAATCTTTTTCCAGTTCGACCAAAGTAAAAGGGTAATTTTTTATTACATAACAATATAGTTGTCTGCTCTTTTTTCTTCGACCCAGAAGGACATTTCATTCAACTGCTTTTAACATGGAGTCACAAGCATCATCGACCCCTACACAAACCTTTTGGTATGGTGATCTTGGATATCCATTAACCCTCACTTCATCCATTCTAACCGACCATCTATACTAAAATAGGAAAAAAATATTTAACAGTTAATTTAAGTGCATTTTAAGTTGTTGCTTTTGCACTAAGTCTTCTGGAGGGGTTTTGTGATTCATGTCCGCAAAAGATTCATCAATTAGTCAAAATTATTCCTATTGCATACATGTCACCCCTCCTAAAAATAAAAATATATATATAAATAAAAAATAAAATGAAACATCACTCATTTAAATATGTCAGAGGTATGAACGTGTAATGTTGTTAGTATGTGTTTTTTATTTATTTATTGACTTTTAATTTTAAAATTTTTTATTTATTTATTTTTTAATTGAACGCATCTGACTAACGAAATGAGAAATTTTGGTGGAAGGGGAGGGGGGATTAAATACCCCCTACCTTACCTTCTTGGGGGTGGTTAGGTGTAAGAACTCTTATGCTGATGTCCCACCCAAGGGAGACAAGCAGGTGGGTAAAAAGAAAGGTGAGTATTTGGGAAGGGAGGGGGCAGCAGTTATGGAACTATAGGGAAAAAGAACAGTTATAATTACATGATGATTGGAATATTATTTCAAAGACAGCAGCCGACCGAACGGGAAGCAGGGAGTCGTCGGATGTGATGTTTGGTAAAAAGAAAAACAGGAATAATGATTTTTAAAGAGAGAGGAAAAAATGAAAACGATTAGAAAAGCGAGAGATAGAGAAGGAGGGTTACATTAATTTAAAAATAAAAGAAAAAAATTTATAAATGATGAAAAAAATAATTAAAATCTGTAATGAAATTTTCATGTCAAATAGTGAAATAAAATATTTACTCTACTTCGTTTTTTTTTTCTTCCAATTAAAAAAAAGTAATAATGAAAAACAAATTAAAAGAAATATTAAAAAGAATTGTGGACTAGGATGGGAAATAGAAGGGGAGTTTGTTACAAGCAAAACACATATTGTGATGTTACCTTTGAGAAGAATGGCGAAACTGTTGATATTTCTATTGCAATCATTCCGAAGGCAATAATAAATAGCAAGTGTTGCTATATAAAAAAAAAAGAAGTATTGTATCATAAAATAATATGAAATGATAGACAATAATACTCTCTATTAATAAAAAATATCTTGGTACTTCTCCTGTCAGGGATCCATATGTGCTGAATGTTTTCGATTGCGATTTACGAACATTCCAGTCGCTTCTTTACAAGAACTGCAAGCTTGTAGAATTCTCTTCCTACTAACTGTTTCCCTCCTACTTATAGCCTGGGTCTTTTCAAGACTAAGGACAATAGGCACCTCCTGTCTTTGTGATATCATGATTTGTTCTTTTTAGCTCCTTACATCAGATGGCTTTATACCTTTGTCTGGAGCAATTTCTATGAAAAAAATATTAAAAAACTGGAAATGGCCGGAGCAGTTTACTATTTGAAAACTGAAAAATAAAAAAGTAAAAAGGCAGACGACACTAAAGCATATGACTGCAAAAACAAAATTAATTTTACTGCAGTAACAGCAGCTGTTCATTCTCCCAAATAACTAATTCTGTAAAAAAAACAGTTTCATGGCAAAACCCCAAAATTGCAACAAACGCAAACAGAAATGCACCCTTTTAGTAAAACTATAACGTTTAACTCATCCTATTTTACCGATGTATGAAGACTTTTTTTCGACCAAGGGAAGCTATGCCCATAAAAGCTAGTACAAGTAAGGTGGGTCAGGGTTAGGGTTAACAAAAGTTAAACCCTTTAAAAAAATAAAGTTAAAAAAATAAAAATAAAGTTGATTTTATTAAACCCATACTTAACAGAGAGCGGGGGAGGGAGGTAATTGACCCTCACCTTAAGTCAGGAAATTTCTTTTAAAAGTTTTATTTAATGTCGTTACAACTGCTCAGCCATTTCCGGTCTGTTCTGTAAATTGAAGTCGGAAACATTCGGGCTGATATGGATCCCTGGCTGGAGAAGTACCAATTATTTAATCAAATATTGTGTATGTGGGTGTGTAAATACGATTAAGCATGATTTGTAAAATTAAAATAAATTAAAAATCGATTAATTAATTAATAATTCATTTAAAAAGTTAATTTAGTCACGTTGGGTGAGAGTACTTGGATTGTTTGATGTAGAACAGTTTAGGTAGCAGGGTTAGTTGGCAGGGAAAACATGAGAAGAAGTGATAAGGATGGATTTGAGAGAAAGAGGGATAAATAAAGACCTAAGCAGAGATAGGTAAGTTTTGGAAGTCAAACACATGTCATTTACTCCCCCCACGAGGGTAGATTTAGACACAAAAAGGGGCACTCTAGATAGGAACAAAAATTTAAATTGCCTCAGTCTAGAAGGTTTTCTCCTTCACTGACCGAGGACAGAAAAGGTGAAGTGTAATATCAGAACAGATACTACACTTTGCGCTTAGCTAAAAAGCCAAGTCTAGCATGTTAAAGAGATGTTAAACCAACAACAGTGATGATGATGATGATGGTGATGATGATGTAAGTGAAAAAACTCTATAAAACATTATTTGGTAAAAAAAACAGTATGTACTTCTGCCTCTTAGCTTCTTATATATATATATATATATATATATATATATATATATATATATATATATATATATATATATATATAACTTAGGAACTGATTTGTATCTTCTCACCGATGAGGTGGTCAGAAATCGGTAGACTGCGAGTGCACGTGTCAGTAGTGCGCTAATTGCCCATGTATCAATACACCGATCAAATTACAACTCGACATAATGCAAGATATATAAGCAAAAACAGATCTCTCATGCAACTGCTACAGAACCATAATACTTGACTTTTGACTTATAACATTAATTCCACCCAGAAATGATTTTCTATTTTGCAGTTTAAAAGCTTTAAAATTACTATTTAATTTGAAGGGTCACAATAAATAAATACAAGTCGGCCATTATTTAATCTGTATAATAATATGCTAAGACATTTTGTGTTCGTACGTACGTTTTCACCTTTTACACACATTAAAAAAAATGAGATCGTCCGATGACGATTGGTGATTAACCTGATGTCGCTAAGATAAAAAAATTCTTACTCTCCCCATTTTAAAATGAATTGTCCTCAAGAAGTTACATAATTACGATCTATTTTCTTTTGCACTTGCATGTTCTCACTCACGGAGTGATTTATACGTGGTTCCATAGCAACATACTTCCATGTTCTCACTCGCAGAGTGATATATATATGTGGTTTGATAAGAACACCGTTAGTATGAGTGGCAAACTTCTGCTTCTGCCCAAAGACCTTTTTCCTGCGATTTCTAAGAGTCCCAGTTGAGATGTCGATGTGATCAGACTTGCTATTTCTCTCCTCGCCTCTAGCCATGGCTTGGCTAGATGAGATGAAACTTTAGGACTCAATCCCATTTCTATAGCACATATACATCTGCAGACTCAACCTATTTTTGTATCCCCACTTCATAACTCTTTCCGGACCATGATGAAACTGTTTGAATAAAATTAATTTAAATTGTAGAGAGGTTTGTTCTTTTAACCAAAACTTGGTGACCTTTTTCTTTATATCCAAAAAGGCCAGCAGGATGGATACCGATGCAGCAACCCTACTACAAAGTGGCGATCCCGACATTCTTCTCCCTTTCTACAGTTTCAAAATCAAATTATATCTTCCCATCGACTAAAACAGTACAATCCTCATATTCGGTTTAACATGCAAGCATATGTAGGACCGCTTTAAGAAATTGATTCCAAAGTAACCTATCTTTAGCTAGGTCTTTATTTATCTCTCTTTCCCTCAGGTCCATTTTTATCACTTCCTCCTATGTTTTCCTTGGCCTTCCTCTGTGAACTGAGCCTGCTACCTCAACTATTAACCCAATAACTCTCATCCATTCCACTCTTCTGCACACATCCTTCTATACTGTCCAGATTTAATCTTCCTCTGAAGTAATCAGCACTAAGTGTGTCTTTAAGACATCCATCATGTCATTCTCATATCATTTCTCTCAATGCAACACATGTCTCCAACCCTCATTGGCCTGGTTTCACTTTAAAACATCGCACTGTATGCACATGCCTTATTAGTCGACAGTGGTAATGCTCTGCTGATTAGTAATGGCAGAAGTTCGCTGAATTTATTCCATCTCCTCCTAATTCTTGCAATCATACTAGCACCTACCCCACCTGTGCTCTAATTGGTATCACCAAGGTAACAAAACCTCTCGATAACCTCAATAGCTTTGCCATCCAGATATACTTTCTTTACATCTGAGTTCTCATCCATCTCTATTGTCTCACTTCTTACACACAAATTGGTTATCTTCTCTCAACCTACATGTAATTCCACTGTACTTCTTGTGTACCCAATGCTTACAAGTATCACAAAAAATTGAATTGCATTCAACTCCATTTCCACGAACTGAGCAGAGGAACTTTCCTCGTTTTAGCTTTCCAACACTACAACCACTAATCATCACTTTGGTCTTGGTAACATTCACTTTCAGACCTTTACTTTCCATAGCATTCTTCCAAGTCTTTTACTTAACAAATAGGCCATCCATTGTTTCACAGGCAAGTACTAAATCATCAGCATACAGCATCTCTTCCGGATAATCCGTATAGAACTCTCTGAGTAAATCCTTCTAAGACACAAATGAAAAGCAACAAAAAATGACATTCGTTTTTATTGATTTGAAGAATATTTTGCTGAAAATTATTTTTACGGTAACAAGACAGAGAATATATATTATTTTAAAAAGAATTAAATTGCTACAATTTAAAATAAATAAAGAAAGAAGAAACATATTTATTTTATTCATTTAACGAATATTTAGTTGACAGTGACAATTATTTTTACGGAAAAAGAAAGGGTAATTTGTTTTCTTCTTAATAGTATCGATCTTGATAGACATCATTTCAAAAGGAATATTATTAATAACAGTAAATTATACAGATTGATGTAGCGTTATGAACTTTTCACAGGGTTCCGCTAGTCTATACAATAATATGCTAAGACATTTTGTGTTTGTACCTAAGTTTCACCTTTCACACCTATTTGAAAAAGTGAGATCGTCAATCGCCAAAGATTAAGTGCAAAAAGTAACTGAGAAATAGTTTATTTTACTCATTTCGAAATGAATTATTCCGAAATCGAATAAACCGTCAGAAATAAAATTCTATTGGTCTCTCGACTTAAACAGTTATGTAACATATTTGTTGCATTATTTTTATTTGAATATACCTAATTGTTAGAGATGTATTGAGGAATTCTCAAGGAAGATTGTCACTGCCTAACAGTCAATAGTCTTGGATGTGTTGATGAAGACAGCTGTCATAACTCTTTACCAAACAAGAGTTCAGGGTTACCACTTAACGAAATTGCTCAAGTGCAGGCATGTGCATCATGCATAGAGTTACATTTAGGCTGGTGAACCAACCACTGGACTCTCTCTTTTAGACAGGGTCAAAAAAAGACTCCAGCCGTTGTCCCATCGCTACAATGTTGCATCCCTGTGCTTGTTTTATAAGTTCTTCAATGGAATGTGCTCTGGCGAACTTGCTGCACTGGTCCCCTCCTCCTCTGATGTAAATACCCCCCCCCCTCCCGACAAGCCCAACAATCAACAAAATCCCACACTTTCACTGTAGAGGTCCCCAGGTCCTGGAAGGCTTTCTACTCTTATAGTTTCTTTCCTCGAACAGCAGGCCTTTGGAATTCCCCCTCTTCCCCCTGTTTCCCTTACTGTACCAACATGCAGAAATTTAAATGTAATGTGAACAAGTATCTTATCGAACAACTCCCCACTTAGGATTCCCCTGTATGTATGGCCCCTAATTCACAATAGCCCCTTATGTCTCAGTGGCAATGTGCCTTGTTTGAAGTGAATAAAAGTTTTAAATAAATGCAAAATTAGTATTAGATTATGCTAAAAGTCATTTAATTCATGGCCATGATTACTTGAATTCAATTATGTAATTTTTCAGTAGGATTTGTATTATCTCTGATGGATGGATTCCGAATATTGGTTTAGATATACTCCAAGGTGGAATTTACCAGCACGATGTTGTTCGCAACGACAGCTTTGTAGCTTCTGAGGAAACACATCCCGGAAGTCATGCAGACTGTTGAAGGCATGTGGAGCTATGGCTGAATGAAAAATCAGAAACATGTCTGGTACTGACTACACCTTTTTGAAAACTATCTAATAGAGTCTGTTTGCTGGAAGCAACACGAAAGGCACTTCTTTGTAATATTTTTTATGCATTCGTGAGCAGTATGCATTTTCTAAAAAAATAAACTTAAAATTTTACAATTATCTTCTCTCTTTTTTATTAAAATAATTTAGGACACCATTCTTAACAATTGCCGAAGAATGGAATACCCCCCAAAAAATCAATTCTCTCCAAAGTGGAGTGTGCTAGAGCTTTGTGGAGAATTGTTTTCACTCGTGTTTTGCTAAATACCATCTGCCGCCTTCTGTGGGAATACAGCAACATAGTAGTAGTAGTAGTAGTAGTAGTAGTAGTAGTAGTTGTAGTAGAAGGAATAATACTAACATATCTAGGCTGTTGTTAAGGTCGCTGGAAAAATAGTTGGATCATTCAACCACTCCAGATGCAATTCTACACCTATGTAAGAGTTAGATACGTCCAAAGATGGATTACTGCTGCCATATTTGAGGATGGGTCTCTCAGAGCACCCCTTTCCTGCCTTGACAGGGTACAAAATCGACATAGAAATCTAGTGGTTGGTGATCTCTTCATTTCTCGAAAACACATTTCTCACAGAAGAGACGTTGCTAGTCTCTCTCTACTCTATTGTTACTTCAATGGAAGGTGCTTGGTTGAGCTCCAGAACAAGTCTTTCTACCAGAATGACAAAAGTCTGCCCTTTCTCCCTTCATGTGCCTAGCGGCTGGAGGAATTTCCATGGGCAGTGCTCCTTTGCGGAACACATTACCACAGCACTGCTTCGTTGCTGATTACAACTTGGACGTCTTCAAATCCAATGTCAACAAATCCACAGAGTTTTAGTAGTAGATAGATAGATAGATAGATTCCTCAACTGCGCAAATGATTGGATCATTCTACCGCTCCAGAAAGTACCTAACCCCTGGTGTAATCGTCTACTTATATGAGTCAGATACGTCCAAAGATGGAATACTAATGGAATACCAAGCTTCTCTCCTTTCACCACCAACGCTCGAACGAATCCTAGTCATGCCTTAACTTCGACTTTGTAATCTAGTGGAAGGTGATCTCTTCTCTTCCCTACAACCCCCTGTCTTACAGAAGAGATGTTGCTAATCTCTCTCTACTCTATTTTTATTTCCATGGAAGGTGCTCGACTGAGCTCCAATCTCTGGTTCCTCCTTGTAAGACATTCACAGCAAGAACTCGCCTTCCTACAACAAAAAAAATAACTTTCCTTTCTCCCTCCATGTGTTTAGCATCAGGTGGAATTTCCATGCACAGAGCTTCTTTGCAACGACTTTCCGCTCGTGGAACACATTACTACAGGACTGCTTCTCTGCTGATACAATGTCAACAAAATCTTGTCATAAATAACCCCATAAGTAATCAAATGCATAAGTAATCAAATGCAGTTCATACATGGCCATCCCTACTACAGGCCAGGCAATTGTGCAACTGGGGTCTTTTACTGAGGGCCATGTGAATTTTCTTAAATATTCGATATAGAAGTTGCAAACAAAGGTAAAATTCCTCTGCGAGATTAGTTTGATGTTTTTATGTGTTTTACATACCAAATAATAAGAACCACAATGAGCTAATTGATAAATTTTACAATTATTGACAAATTCCTATAAATGAAGAGACAGGTAATTTTGAATTTGTTTATTAAAAATTACCGGGCAAATGCATATTTCAATGAAGAATTTTTATTTCAATATTGGATTTTTTTTTTAGAGAATTTGTACTTATGTCAAAAGATCATTACTTGTATATTGTGGTTAAAAAGAAAAAAGGATCCGCACTAGTTGATGATATCAAACAGAGAAACAGTTAGTTCAAATGTGATATGTGTCACACGAAAAGATTGTCTTACAGAGGAGGAAATATTCAATGATACTGCTTTTTATTATCATGAGTATGGAAGTGTTTTGAAAGAAATAGATTGTGGTGATTTAAAAACTCCACTGGATACCACTGTTCAGTGGGTGTTTTTCTGTTTCATAATGTCCAATGCTGTCAAATCAAAGGTTTGCAGAAATTCTTTAACAACAATTTTCATGTTGGTGTCTGAAATGTATCATTTCAATACAAAGAAAGTGCATGGAATTATATTATCAAATATATTTTTCAAGAATTATTGTTTGTTTCAGTCTCCCAAGTCAAGTAAAGAACCAGCACTAAAGGTTTTGAAATTATCTTGAAATTTTAGCAGTTTGATCAATTATAAATAATTATTGATCTGTAAGAACAAAGGAACTAATTATTTCTGCAAGAGCCTGGTGTAAAATACATATTGAAGTCAAAATAGTTTTCTTATTGAATTAATCTGTTTGTTCATTTTGCAGTATGGTATAAATATGGATTTTGAAGCTTTTATTTCTAAATTTTCATCAGTAAAAATGTTTGTTGTTTTGCTTTATGATCAGTGAAAAATAATTGATCATTAGAAACAAAGAACTCGTTGATTCTGTGATATAGTGCGAATATATATGTCAAAGCTTTTTTTCTAATTTATTGTAAAAGGTAAACTCACTTTCTTTTTAAATAAAGGAGTTTGTTGCTTGTGCTTTATAATCAGTTAGAAAAGGTAATTGATCATTAGAAACACAGGACTCACTGTTTCTGCAATACCATTGTGTACAAACTTTTTGGAGAATAAAATGATTTTTTCAGTTTTTGAGTTTTTCTTTTATGGTGGAGCATGGGGATCCGGGCAGTGCTTTTTCTCTTTTCTATACCGCAAAAAGAAAGAACACTCTTTGAGGTGGATTCTTGATGATAACATGTCATTAGTGAGACATTAAAATAAGAAGTTTTCATTACTACTTTCAGATTTTGAGGTGAAGAACTTTCCTTAGAAATTTTTGTAAGTAGTGTCCTCCTTGTTTTGCCACAACATTCTGGTTATCGTAACTCATTGCTGTGAACCCTGTCCATTTTATAGGATAACCTATAGATTTTTAATTAAACCTTCTATTTAATCTATGGACATTGCATTATCACATTTCATCTTCCATTTCAGTGAATCTGTTTGCTTAGATTAATCGACTATGAGACCACACTAGAGATTTGGATGCTGAAATTTTAGTTTGAACTTTATTTTTGGATTATTTTATGATGTGAAATGAAGACTATAGCCAAAATGTTGTGTTGAAAACAATAAAAATGAGGACAGTTTAAGTTTTTGGTTAGTAAAACACATATCACATTTGAACAAACTGTTTCTCTGCTTGATATCATCAACTGGTGCGGATCCTTTTTTTCTTTTTAACCACAATATACAAGTAATGATCTTTTGACATAAGTACAAATTCTTTAAAAAAAATGCAACATTGAAATAAAAATTATTCATTGAAATATGCATTTGCCATTGTTTATTCAAAATTACCTGTCTCTTCATTTATAGGAATTTGTCAATAATTGTAAAATTTATCAATTAGCTCATTGTGGTTCTTATTATTTGGTATGTAAAACACATAAAAACATCAAACTAATCTCACAGAGGAATTTTACCTTTGTTTGCAACTTCTATATCGAATATTTAAGAAAATTCACATGGCCCCCAGTAAAAGACCCCAGTTGCACGATTGCCTGGTCTGTAGTAGGGATGGCCATGAGGTCATACCATTGATGGTTAGTACTTCCATAGTGTTCCTCATCTTTTGGCTCATTAACCCTTATCCTCGCCTGGCTCTCGGCCTTGGTACCCCAGTAGTAAAAAAATAAATAAAAAAATACAAGATATAACATTTTTAAGGGAGCCTGATCTTACTTATAAGGTACTCTTCTGCCAACTTTCCATATAACGTATTCAAAATGAAATTAACAAAAGTCCAAATACAGAAGAAAATCATAAAATAACAAATTTTTTTAAATAATTAAAATAAAATGAAAAAGGAAATATTAAAATACAAAACAAAAAACAACAAAAAACAAACAAAGTAAAAAAAATCATCAGACTAACCATAATGCAACACTTTCTCGGCCTTCAGGCTGAGATCAAAGTGTAGAATCTGTTTTGTCCTCACTCAGTGAGAGATAAATCCTTCTAGACTAAGGTAATTTTAATTTTTGTCCCAATCCAAAGTGACCCTTTTTAGGGATCTGGATTTTCTCTACATTCGAAATCGACCTTGTGTCTAATTCTGCCCTCGTGGGGAGGCAAGTAAATAGTGACTAACAACAATGCAATTTAATTTCTCTCCTTTTTCTTATTTTCTTATTTATTCTTTTTTCATTGGCATTGGGACGGGGCATTCCTCCAAATGCCAGACAGTCACATGCTACTTAGAGGCTCCAACAGAATCCTCTTTTAAGGATTCTAGCCGTTCCTGTAAGCACAATTAGTTGTATTTCTTTCGCACTTAGTATTCCGGAAATACTCTCCAAATATTTTATCAAATTCTTCTTTATGAGGCCTTTAGTTTCTATTATAACTGGGATGATGGTAACCTTTTTTAGGTTCTAGTTTCTCTTCATATCATACATGAGAGCTTGGTACTTTGTTACCTTCTCCCTTTCTGCTTTTTTCAGGCGACTATCATTAGAAACGCTCATCACAATCAAAAGTGCCACTCTTTCGACTTTGTTAAGTACAACAATGGTAAGCTTTACTGTTGTATTTTCTAGGTAGGTGACTGTGGGATTACATGCTCATAATTTATGGTATATATATATATATATATATATATATATATATATATATATTAATTTTAAATAAATTATATTAAATTATTTTTACCTACATACGCTAGCATTCCGAGCTTTCGCTCTCATATGTCATTTCTCCATGCTTTCTCTTATTCACTTTAACATTATTTCTTCCTTGTCGAGAAGTATTATCAGAAAACCTCTGAATCGAAATTAATTATATTTATGCTAGTAACAAAGTGGAGAAAACTAATGAAAAATAGGCTAGCCTGAATCAAATAGCGATGCCAGCTGGATTGCTATTTGCACTGTGTAGCAGCCATCTGCCAACATTATTTTATAGCTTTATGTCTGGTGGTTTGCACTCTCCACCAGTGTGGCAAAAACTGCACTTGTCATTACTGAGCCCTGCCTTTTTTTATATCCACTCTTCAAGGCTTCTATTTTTGAAAGTCTGTGTGTACTTCTGACTGTTTTGAGCTATCTCTGTTGCAATCGTGATTAGCTTCTATCTCGTCTGTCCTGTCCGAAATGTTTGGCAAGTTGTATGATGGAGGTTGTTTGGCTTGCTCTATCTGTTCTATTGCAAGATTGGGGGGTATGGAGCTTCTTAGATACTTTGCTTCTTAGATAGTAGCTCTATGCTGGTGGTTGATTGATGAGAGCCCTAATCCTCCTTATCTTCTAGGCAGGTACAGTTTTGGGATCACTGGTTTCTATATATGGCACTGTGGAGTATGTAATTCTTTTTTAAATTCTTTTTCTTATTTCTTCTTTTTGGTCGCATAGAGGTGGGGCATTTTTCCAAATGCCAAACAATCGCCTGCGATTTATAGACTCCAACAAAGTGCTCTTTTAAGGATTTCGGCCGTTTTCTAAAGAACAATGTGGTATTATGTTAACATTAAGTCATAAAAACAGATATATAATTAACTTGATCAGGAGTAGCATAAAGTTAATTAGAACGAATACAAAATGCACAATATAAAATTGAGATTGTTGAGAAGTAGAATCAGAAAGCTCCCTGTATAGAAAACATTCCACATCTGTCAGTATCCTAACACATCACTCAATAAGTCCCGGGCCTGACATATAGATGATGCCATTAATAAGAAATCCAAATTGTACGTGTCAAAATTTGAGCCCAATCGGATTATTAGTTTACAAATTACAGTTATTTAAGTAAAGCTATTGTTACAAATTTTCAGAACAATAAAACAATTTGAATTTCGTGTATTGATAAAGCATTGCTTTCTGATGGGAAAAATACTGTTCAAGCAAAGCAATGGTTTGATAAGTGTTTTTTGGACTCTGCTCCACCAGAAACAATGGTTAAGAGGTTGCATGCTGACTTTAAACGCAAACAAGATTTTGGCCTTCATATTTTGGGATATGTAAGGTATTTTGTTCATCGATTACCTTGAAAAAGGAAGAATAATCAATAGCGAATATTATATAGAATTATTGGTGCGTTTGAAGGAAGAAATCGCCAAAAAATGGTCACAAATGAAGAAAGAAATGCTCTTTTATCAAGATAGTGCATTGTGTGACAAGTCGATCGCAACAATGGCAAAACTACATGAATTCCACTTCGAATTGCTTTCACATACACCCTATTCTCCAGATCTGGTCCCCAGCGACTACTGGCTGTTTACAGATCTCAAAAGAATGCTCCAGGGAAAGAGGTTTGGCTCCAATGAAGAAGTGATATCGGAAACTAAGCTCTATTTTGAGGCCTAAGACACATCATTTGACAAAAAAGGCATCGAATTGTTAGAAGAGCGTTGAAATCAGTGTACCACCCTGGAAAGGGACTATGTTGATGAATAAAGTCGAATTTTGCCTAAAAGTTGAGTTATGTGTTATATCTCTATTAATCCACCATGGAATATGTTGCCGCATCTCGGCTGGTGCACCAATCATTAGCCCCTCCCTCTTGGACAGGGTGCAAAAAAGAATTTCTAACCTAATAGATCCTGCGCTGTCTGCCAAGCTCCAGCCCCTATCCCATCACCACACTGTTGCCTCCCTACGTTTGTTTTACAAATACTTACACAGAATGTGCTCCGACGAACATACTGCACTTGTACGACTGTCAACGAAAATACCCCAACTCACCCGATTAGCAGCAAAATCCTATCCATTCACTGTAGAGGTCCCTAGAGGCCAGAAGATTTTTTACTCCAATAGCTTCTTTCCTCAGAGCGCTTGCCTTTGAAATTCCTTTCCTGCTCCCTGTTTCCCTTACCGTACCAACAGGCAAAAATTTAAATGTAATGTGAACAAACATCTTGTTTCCCAACTCCCCACTCAGGTTGCTCCCTATAAATTTAACTCCTACCACAATAGACCCTTACACATTCAGTGGCAATATGTCTTGTTTGGAGTGAATAAAAGTAAAAATAATGAATAAATAAATGAATAAATAAAAAGAGAGAGGATGATGAATAGAAATAAAATGGTGGAGTTAAACAAAAGGAGAAGATGGAGACAGAAGAAAAGAAAAAACAGTAAACATGAGAAAAGAAGTAAAAAAGCAATGAAGACAACGTTAAACAATGATAATCGTTTTACTAATTAATAATTATTAACCTCTTTTTACTATGAAATCACTTCAGGATATCCCATAATTCCGTGTTCTCTTACACTTGTAAAACAAAACATGTTCGTTACTGACAACTCATGTTACATCGTCCATTTTTCAGTATTTGTCCAGATTAGGACCCAAGCTAAAATCGACTTGGTGTCGGTAGTTTCCGGATGTTTATGTAGACAGCCGGAAAAAGACAAATGAAAAGTCAGTTGGCTGCATTCAAAACATCCAAAACGAGGCTTGATGTACAACTGAAAAAAATGTTTTTTTTAGACGTGAAATTTCTTTTTGAAGAAAAATATCGCTGAACAAGTGTTAAAACGGGGTTAGACTTAGAGTTAGAGTTATAAAAATTTTTTTTCTGCATGAAAAAGTTTGTTTTTTCACTGAACAATTGGGGGTTCTAGGAGATGCACCCTCCCAGGCTTCGCCTACCCTCTTTGGGGAGGAGTAAGTTTATTGTTTACTGTCTGAGGCGCCCCTACCGAGGAATGCCGACGGGGCTGCCCAGGCAATTTTTTAAAAGCCAGAGTGCTCAAATACTCGAGCGCTGGTTCTTTCCCACTTTCCTGACCTTGTGTCACATCTTACCTTGTGGGAGGAAGATAAATAGAAGTATTAAAACGGTGTTAGGGTTAGAGTTCGTTAAAATTCATTATCACTTTGATCAATTTTTATTTCCAATTAGTGAATTTTGCGATTCAATCAATTAAGATGATAACTTGTCGTCTACATATTTTCTCGCATTCTGATTGGATAAGCGCTTTGGCATTTTCCATCAGTCTACGTAAACATCCGAAACCTACCGACGCCAAGTCGATTTTAGCTTGGGTCTTAATCTGGACAAGTACCCATTTTTTAGACTCAATCAACTGCAAAAGGTTGTCTGAAAAATAGTCATATACCGAAATATATAGTGTTAGTCCATCATTATTGTAGCAGTTATCCCTTCCTTTCAAAACATAATTGCACTAATCGGCCGGTAGGTGTTGCTGTTCACCGTCAGGTGGCGCTGAAAGCGACCAGGAGTTATCTGCCCTTAGGGGATATATAACCAAGGGACACCAGAAAAAGGCCTCTTCTCTATTCAATTGGCCTCGTTGAACGACGCTAAGACACCAGCGCTCCGTCAACACGTGTTCAACAACGGTAAGAGTTCTCAACTCATTTTCTTTGTATATGGTTTTCAAGGACTTTCCCACGCTGGACTCATTTCTTCACATACTCTTTTCAAGAACTGTTTTCTATCGACACACATACATACATACACCACACACGTCATCATCCCACATACACACACGTTCAATAAACCTTATTCGAACTACCTCCTTTTGTTTGTTAATTATTACTCGGTTTTTGCATGCAACAATTGCTTGATTTTGAACTCGTTTATAGTCGGGAACACGACCCGATTCTAACATTATCATCGATGTCGTCATCATCATGGCACGTGTTGGACGGCTTTTAGAAATTGGCTTCCAGGTATTTATTTATTCCTCTTTTTCTTGTAGCAGTTTCCTACAAGCCGCCATATTGTTTAAATATCAATGACTTCTTAGCTGCCTGCTGATTGGTTCAGGCAAACTATTTCCTCCTTGGCTTGACCAATCAGTGGCCTTCTTTTAGGAGAATCTCGGATGGCTAGCATAATTATATAACCACTTGACCGTCATCCTCCTATCCTCTTTTCCTTCTGTGGCACGAGACAACACTTCTCTCTCTTTCCTTCTTTGACACACGTCCCCCTCTCTGGGGACGCAACAGACATTTTCCCGGGACTTTGGCCCTGGGTTCGACTTTGATAAGACGCCAAAATGGCTACTGCCTCAACACACATACTTGCATACACATATGGACGCGTCCTGACACTGTAGCCGATGTACGAAAATTCAACAATATGAACAATTCTCTTTTCCCCACTGGGGAATTATAATCACGGGAAATTTCTAGCTTTTGCCATCGTCCATACTTATGGGCATACTAACCTCTTTCTCTTTTGTTCACGTATTAACGAAGACGACCTAATAAAGTTGTTATTAAATGTTAGAATGGGAGTTTGTCACTTTTATCCTACACTCTCAAATCCATCTTTATCACTTCTTCCTATGTTTTTATTGGCCTTCCCCTACCAACTGACCCTGCTACCTCAACTGTTCTACATGTACTAATCCAAGCACTCTCACATATTCTTTCAAAGCAACTTTTGTAATAAATTATTTTTCTTTTCATTTTACAAATCATGCTTCTTCATATTTACACACCAACACACAATATTTGATCAGATAATTGATACTTCTCCAGCCGGGGATCCATATCGGCCCGAATGTTTCCGACTGTAATTGACAGAACAGACCGGAAATTAGTACCAACATTAAATAAAACTACCTTTTAATTTTTTTCCTGACTTAAGGTTAGGGCCAATTACCCCCCCCCCCCGCCTCGCTCTCTGTTAAGTATGGGTTTAATAATTTTCTTCAAATCATTAAGTGAATCAACTTTATTTATTTATTTTTTTTACTTTATTTGTTTGAAGGGCTAATATTTTCTTAACTCTAACTCTGATCCACCTTACTTGTAGTAGCCTCTATGGGGAATAGCTTCCCTTGGTCGGAAAAAAATCTTGCTACACTAGTAAAATAAGATGAGTTAAAGAATTTAGTTTTACTAGAAGGATGTTTGCGTTCGTTTTAATTTTACTAACCCAAGCACTTTCACCCATTCTTTCAATGTGACCAAACTAACTATTTTAAATAAATTATTAATTAATCGATTTATATTTATCGATCAAGGATAGTCTCAAACAAAGACATCTACAGTTGCAAAACCATTGAGCATTGTTTTACTGTCATGGTTTGACCATTTAATGAGACTGTCATCAAAAACACCTTCATGTCAAGTACTTCAAGCCTTTATACAGGAAGACCTTCTGACGGAAATTTTGGAGTCGTTACTAAAATTCGTCTTCGGTTAACTCGAATAAAAAAGGTGGGAATCAACAATAAGAAAAAAAAGGAGCAAATAAAGAAACAGACCCAGAAATGTAACCCAATTTTACATTTATTAATAAGACAAAAAAGTTATTCCCAAAGCGGGTTAATCACGTTAACCTTAGGTAACAATAAATAATATAATAAAATGACACGTAGCTCAATAAAATTAGACTTAGATTGAGCTAAAAAATATATATCAAAATACAAAATACAATAAAAAACTGTCTTTATGAATTCAAATGTCTTTTTTCTCCTCAGTCTTTCGATATCTTTTAAACTGGTCACTCCAGGCCAAAATTCTTCCTCCTTTAAATAAAGCCTACAAAAGGTTGAAAGATGTTGGGTCGGCTTTAAATGTTCTTTTCAAATTTCCTTTTGAAAAGGATAATTGTCACTCTTCAAAAGACGGGTCCGACAAAGTATGCTAGGCAAAGCTTAAAATTTCTCTAATAGAGCACATTTGCTCTGTACATAAAAGGGAAATTCTTCTTTTAACGACACTCAATCCTGTAGATAACACATTTTTTCATAAGGACGCTCTGTCCTTGTACATAAAATCTTTCTCAAATACGTATTTGTTTTTTTTAAAAGAAGTTTCAACGTCTGCATATTCTTTCAGATGGAGCAAGGCTAAAACGGTCCTTTCTTCACTCTATTCAGGCCAGTACTAATGAATAAAGGCGCCAAGAGTATTCAGCCAAGAAGATAACCATAACTTCACGGTTCCAAAGGTCACCTCACTACACTCTCAGCACAGCCATCTATCCTTCTCCTCCTTGTCGAAGGACTGCTAACATCACCGCTGTCCCCAACTTAGAGACGAAGAGGAACAAGCTCATTGAAACCAGCAGGCAGGACAACAGGTTGGTAATTAAACTAGTAGGGGAAGTGAAGCGCTTAGCTGATACCTAGTAGGGAATGTTGACCCCCCCCCAAACCACATTGCCATAATGGCAAAGAATTTCTCAAACTTCAGGATGACCAAAGATGCCATTGTTTGACCAAGTGATAAAAGACATATAAATCACTGTCAGATTTTCACCTTGAAAATAACATGACCTAAACCATCAGTATCATCGAAATTAGGTATTGCGACTAAAATGACTGGAGATCGGTCGTTAACAACATTATATTTTCCTCGGCCTTTTGGCTAGGAGCGGAGTGTGGTATCTGTTCTGATGCTACACTTCATCTTTTCTGTCCTCGGTCAGTGAAAGAGAAATCCTTCTAGACTAAGTCAATTAAAAAAATTTTTGTTCCAATCCAGAGTGCCCCTCTTTGGGGAGCTAGATTTTCCCTACATTAAAAACCGTGTCTACCTCTGCCCTCATGGTAAATAGGAATAGCATAATGTTAATCAGGTTAACGAGTATGAAGTAGAAGAACAACAAGAAGTAGTAGTGTAGTATTTGTCCTGTTGTCATGACAACATCCTCTCAAGCATTATCTCCTTCCTTTTTGTTAGAGGGTGGAGTAGTGAATTATCTATCCTGTTGTCATGACCGGCATTATCTTCTCCTTTAGGGAGGGGTAACATAGTATATGTTCTTGCATCATGATACTATCCTCCCAGGCATTACCTCCCTCTTGCGGGGCAGTGTAAGATATGTTTGTTCGTCATATATACTAACAAAAATATGCGACCAGATGGAGCATATTATTGCTACTATAAATAAAGTATATAAAAAATGTTTTATTTTTTAATGGGAGAATATTATTTTGTGATCTGAGATCAAATCAATTTGAAAATACATGTTTTGTCTACGTATATAAAAGTGTTGCGTGTACTGAGTGGAAAGGGGATGCACTCAAATCAATAGCTTTGTGCTACGTCCGCACAATCGCATCTCTGCTTACATTACAAACCATATTCCATATTCCATATGACATGTATGACAAAGAAGGAGGTATGTATTCCATGTATGACATTTTCTAACCGTATCCTGTTGAGAATGTGGCATCTTACAACAGTGGCATATTCAAAGTTTCAGCAGTGGCATTGTAGTGTAAGTAGAGATGCGATACAAACCAACGTGAAAAACGTTACCAGCTTGTATAAGCTACTCTCTTTCTTTCTCTGTTTATTTAGCTTACTCTTTTCTCTTCTTTTCTTTCGCTTCTTCCTTTGCCTGTACTGGGTGGAAAGGAGATACACTCAAATCAATGGCTTACTTTGACGCCGCACAAACGCAGCAGGCGGTCACGAAATAAAATAACAAACATTTTTTTACATAAAGGTGTGAACTTTACAATTTTCAACCAATGAGAATGAATCTTCGCTTGTTTGAAATGGATTCTCTTTGCGAACCGATGTAAACTAAATGATTCCAATACAAACAGATAAAAAGCTGCTCGCTAGCAAAAAACAGAGTTCTTCTGGCTGATACACTTGTGTATCAATACTCTGCGAAAAGGACAACAACAACAAGCACCTAAAAAAATAGGTAAAGACACACACAAAATGCACGTTGGAGATATGATGTGTACCAAACTTAAACATGTTCGAAAATCTTGTTGCTAGCTCTGAATGATCTAACACCGGTCACATGACTGTCTTTCTCTCTCTCTCTCTCTCTCTCTCTCTCTCTCTCTCTCATTGTCTCATGAACTGCAACTTCAACAGGTTCCCACAACTAGACAAGATGTGACTTTAAAACTTTCTCGGTAGATGAATTATCTTATTTTATGCTCGACTCTCCATTCGCATCCTTTTTGTTACCCCCCCCCCCCCACGCACACACCCACACACTCACGCACCCAATCTTTTATGCACAAAATCAACAAGGCATAACCAAATACAAGGACAAATGCTCGACCCTCCATTCGTATAAATTCTATCACACATACACATGCATCTTTTGAAGGCACAATACAAGAACAAACTCTCACCTTAAATTCTCTTTTACACACGTGTATATTTTCTCTTTACCACCTCACTCTAATCTAATATTTTAGAATGTTATTTCCTTTGCAGTATTTTACTTTAACCCCCCCCCCCCCCAAAAAAAAAGTATTACCCTTCGCATTTCCTTAAAGTGTGCTAGATAGCTGTTCATTCCCTTCACGCAACGTGGACGGATAATCAACCATCTTATACCCCCACCCCCACACACTAGTGACACACCGTGATTTGAACACGCAACCTTCTGCAACAACAACATCAATAACCAACATAATCTTATACCTTCCACAGTCTATTTGAGTGACGTCAGATATGGTGTCATGCTAAACCCATTTATTTTTAGCACATCTATATTATGGAGTTTAATTCAAGATTTAGATTGTCCGTTCTATTGTTTTCTGAAACCGAACCTTTATTAGGTCATTGCGGTGACAAACTGAATAATTCCACATCATGTCAGAATAACAGGTCAACTCGGTAGTGTCCATCCTTCTCCTCGTAACATGCAACAGGCTGTGCTAAGTTACATGATATCAGTGGCAAAGGATGAATACGTTGATTATGGCGTTGGGCGTATCTACATTACACTCTCATTGTCACTTAATTACAGAAAGAAACAGGATTTAATTAATACTTTTGCTTAGAAACTGTTTAATGCGTAAGAATTAAGGAACAGACGTACAGGACATGTCCAAAAATATGCAAACAGGGATTCAAGGAGTACTAAACTGCAGCTAAGATTAAATCATTTGTTTTTTTAAAATAAGTTTTAATGTACACTTATTTTTAAAAACTGTTATGGTGATCTACCCTATTGCGTCACTACATGGGCTCTTCCCAACACTATGAATAGTTATAATGTTGGTAACAGAGTCGCTATGACTAATCCAGAAGCAGTCTCTGGCAACCCATTACTTCTGTACTTTCTGTAAATACATACTCTCGTTAACTCTACCTCCTTGTTGTCTTATTTCTTTTCGGACCTTTAAGGCCACAATAAAAAGCAAATGATTTGATTTTCTGATTGCACCTGTGATGTTCTTTTACTGTCAGTTGATTACAACGTTATGTCTTACTTAATCTATACCGTGTGTTTTTTTGCTGACTAAATATTATATTTAAATGCTTGTTGCCTGTTAAATTTTGAGTTTAAAAAATAACAGAAGTTACTAAAGACGAGAATTTTCCAGGAATAAAACAGCTCGAATTTCGAGCTGTAAGTTTAAACCTAAATAAAATTATTCTCAGAAACATATGTATAGCAAAAAAGAATACACAAATCATTCTTTCTGAAACCTTATTTGAAAATATTTTTTTTAATATGTATTAAATCTAGTCTTCTATAATCATATAAAAGCTCTAACTCATTTAACTGGTGAGCAATTGAGCTTAAGCTATTTGCAGATTTGGAACAGTTCACATGAAAAATACAAAAGTGTGTTTCTTTGCTATGTGATCCAGGTTGCTGTATCAGTGACGTTGCACAGGACCATCACAATCTGCTCCATTTATCTACCACCAGGTAAGAACATAGTTGAATCCAAGCTGAGTGATTTGATAAAACAGCTCTCCAAACCATTTATACTGTTGGGTGATTTTAATAGTCATAACGAAATGTGGGGCAGTAAAAACATAAATAAAAAAGGACAAATTGTTGGAAAAATTATAGATGAAAATAACCTTTGCCTCTACAATAATAAAACCAACACATACCTGCAGTCAGCAATGGGAACATATTCAGCACTGGATTTAGCTATGTGTGATCCAACAATATTCATGGATTACACATGAAAAGTACATGATGGGACATGTGATAGCGATCACTTTCCAATTATTCTGGAAAGCACAGGTCTTCAACTCGGAGAAAGAGTACCACGATGGAATCTGCAGAAAGCAGACTGGGAGAGATTCCAAGAACAATGTGACAAAAAAGTAACAGCTAATACCAATGTCAATGGAAAAAATCATGCCACCTACTTTACAGAGAAACTAGTAGAAATAGCCGAGGAGTGTGTAACAAAATCATCTGCAAACACAAACCCTGGTTTAATAAAGAATGTCTGAAGGCTGTCCGAGCACGCCGTTCTGCCCTGAGAAGTTTCAATTCTAACCCCGCTAGGGTTGTTTAAAATAAAAAGAGCCAGGGCTCGGTGAACGATTAAGGAGTCAAAAAGAAATTCATGGAAACAGTATATATCCAAGATAAATTCCAACACAAAATCTAAAGTGATATGGACTATGATGAGAAAGAGAGCTGGGAAAAATAACATTATGCCAATAAAACATCTTATTACAAACAATACAAAGATAACAGATAAGAAAGAGATTTCTACCTTCTTGGCAAACAACTTTTCTGAAAGTTCTGGCTCTAAGGATCAGACTGAAAATTTTAGAAAAATAAAATAACTGAAGAAAAGAAAAAACTAAATTTCAGTTCGAAAAATAATGAAAGTTATAATCGACCCTTCGCGGGATCGGAGCTCAGTGAGTCACTTGAGAAACCCCACAATACAGCGGTCAATCCGGATGATGTATCCTATGAATTTCTAAAACAATTTCCACGGGTGTCCTCCAGATACCTTCTAGACATTTATAACGAGGTGTGGGTGAGCGAAAAAAATCCGAAATCTCTGGATGCAAGCTACAGTAATATCCATACCAAAGACGGGAAAGGACTCTGATAGGCCTTCAGGCTATCAACCAATTGCCTTAACTAGTTGTCTCTGTAAAGTAATGGAAAGAATGATAAATGACAGGTTAACATGGTACCTCAAGTCAAACAATCTGATGTCAGACCTACAATCTGGTCTCAGGAAGAAAAGAAGCACTACTGACCATTTGATCAGATTGGAGACTTTCATTAGAGAAGCATTCATAAAAAAAGAACACCTGATTGCTCTAGAGAAGGCGTACGACACCACTTGGAAGTACGGTATAATGAAAGATCTTCGAGACCTCGGATTAAGGGGAAGAATGGCCCTTTTCATACAAAATTTCTTGGAAAACTGCACTCTCCGACATAAAAGAGCAGGAGAATAAGTGGTGGTGGGAAAACAATATTGAGTGAGAGAGAAGGAGAGTGATAAACAGAAACTTAGTAAGAGATTAGTCACGTTTTTTTTACTATTGAGTCACCACTTATCAAGGCCAAGAGCCACTCGAGGATTAGGGTTGATGAGACAGAAATGATTGTCAGCCGAAAGATGAGGAACACTATGGGTGTACTAATATTGATCAATGGTATGAACTGATTATTACATACAGGGCGGTTTTTGACAAGAATTTCCTGACATTTAACCTGAAGACGACCAAGTTGCAACCAGCAGGGAAGTAATCTCAGGGTAATGTGTTCAATGGACGGGAATCTCTCACAAAGAAGTTTTGTTCATGGAAATTCTGTCTGATGCTAAGCACACGGAGGGAGAAAGGAAAGTCTTTTTTCGATTTGTTAGCAAAACTTGTTCATGCTATGAATCTCTTACAAAGAGAAACCAAAGATTGGAGCTCAGTCGAACACCTTGCATTAAAATAACGATAGAGTAGAGAGAGACTAACAATGTCTCGTTTGTGAGAAATAATTGAAGACTAAAATTGTAATAGAGGTATAAGTTGTATCAGTTGTTATTTGTTAAAAAAAAAAGAAATAAACAAAATAGAACAAAAAACATTTACTTATATCCAGCTCCCCAAAAAGGGGCACTCTAGATGAGACAAAAATAAAAATTGCCTCAATCAAGAATTATCTCTCATCCCCCGACCGAGGATAGAACAGATACTACATTTTTGATTATTTATTTGCAGAAAATATTTTAAAAATACATTTAAAACAACGAAGGCCAACCTCAATGTCACATTCACCATTGCTTTAAAAAAAATTTTTTAACTATTGGATTACCACTTATCAAGGCCAAGAGCCACTTGAGGATAAGGATCAATGAGGTGGAATGATTACACTGGTTTACAAAGAAATTGAGGCAAGCACAAAAATAACCGTTTTTACCTAATTTGGGGGTGCTGAATTCAAATTTGAAATCCGTTTTTACTCATCACCTCTAGTTTTTTAGATATGCATAGTGTGCATTTTGTGCATATACGGTACATAAAAGCGTATATGTGTTCAGGGTTAATTCTAATATTGTGAGACTTATGGCTTATTTTTTAGTTATTATACACTAAATGTAAGTGATAACATTAAATTATATATATATAGTTATATATCAAGACAGATTTTGGAAGTTAAGACAGCAGGTCTCAATCGTTTGTGGGGACTTCACAACAGTTGCACAGTGTTGAACCATCACTCCCCTCCTCAGAACCGCCTACTTTCACTATTTTGACTGTAAAATTGGTGATCAGGACAAGTCTTGGGCTCCACACATCTGTTGTAAACCCTGCTACAATGGACTAACTGCATAGTTTAATGGCAAAAAAGCGGCTTTCAACTTTGCAGTCCCCGATGGTATGGAGAGAGCCACGAAGTCACGCAGATGATTGTTATTTTTGTTGACTAATATAATTGGTTTCAATGCATCTTCTAGGAAAAAGATCAAATATCCCAACCTTCTATCTGCTATGAGACCCGTTCCCCATTCAGATGATCTTCTTGTACCCACATCTCCAGTAAATAAGGATCTTCTTTTCTCATCAGATGAAGAAATGCCTTCAAGGGAGGATTCTGTAGAGTCAATATCTTTGGAAGATATTGAGTCTACATATTCAGGAACAAGTGGCAACAAGCCACACTGGATCACGCAAGAAGACCTGAATGACCTTGCTCGTGATTTGTATGTCAAAACAGCAGCCAGAGCTCTTGGCTTCTCGGCTTAAACAGTGGAACCAAGTCCAGAGAGATATAAGGATCACCAGTTTCAGGAATCGAACAAAGACCTTGCTTCCTTTTTCGACATGGAAAACAAGTTGTGCTACTGCACAAATATACCTGGCTTGTTCACGTCCCTTGGTTTGCCACATAATCCTTCAGACTGGCATCTTTTAATAGACTCTTACAAGCGAAGTTTCAAAGCTGTGCTTCTGTACAACGGGAATAAATATCCCAGCATTCCCATTGCAAACTCTGTCCATCTAAAGGAGTCCTATGACAATATGGAGCTCCTTTTAGAAGCTATTAAGTACAACGAGTATCAGTGGAGTCTGTGTGTGGACCTCAAGGTCATTGGTCTTCTTATGGGTATGCAAGCGGGCTTCACAAAATACTGTTGTTTTCTCTGTCTATGGGATAATCGAGCTGTATCCCAGCATTACAAGCAGAAAGACTGGAGGTCTAGAAGCACTTTTGTTCCTGGCGAATACAGCGTTAAGGAGAATTTTCTGGTGGACATGAATAAGGTGCTTCTTCCTCCTCTTCACATCAAGCTTGGTTTGATGAAGAATTTCGTGAAGGCGTTGGACAAAAATGGTGCTGCCTCCCAACACTTGTCTACTGTGTTCCCAGGTCTTAGTGCTGCTAAGCTCAAAGAGGGTATCAGATCCGAGAAGTGCTGAAAGATTCTGATTTTGAGGAGCTTCTACACTTAAAGGAACTGAGAGCATGGGAAGCATTCAAATCAGTCTGTAGTGGCTTCCTTGGTAAGACACGCATACCAGATTACCAAGCCTGTATTGAGAAGTTGCTAAAGTATAACAAGGATATGGGGTGCCCAATGTCACTCAAGATTCATTTTCTCCATTCCCACCTCAACTTCTTCCTGCCAAACCTTGGAGCAGTGAGTGATGAGTATGGAGAAAGATTCCACCAAGACATTACGAAGATGGAGAGCAACTATCAAGGAAAATGGAACCCCGGCATGATAGGAGACTTCTGCTGGATGTTCTTGCGTGACATCCCGGAGGCAAAATACACCAGCTCTTCTAAGAAAACACACTTTTGACTGTCTGTGGTACTATGAATTGCATAATTGTGTCATCCAAGTATATTTATTCAATCAGTGTTCTTTATCTATCCTGATTTATCTGTTATAAGCTGCTGCAACTTTTGAAATATGCACATTTATTCTAAGTTTATACTAAAATGAGACTATTTAAAAGCCAGAAAACTAGAGGTGATAGAGCAAAACTATTTATAAATTTGAATTCAGCACACCCAAATTAGCAAAAAACACCTATTTCCATTCTTGCCTCAGACCAATTTTTTTGTTTTGTAAACAAGCTGAAAGATGAGGAACACTATGGGGGGGGGTCAATGGTATGAACTGCATTTGATTACTTATGCATTTGATTACTTATGGGGCGATTTATGACAAGATTTTGTTGACATTGTATTTGAGGATGACCAAGTTGTAATCATCAAGGAAGCAGTCCTGTAGTAATGTGTTCCACGAGCGGAAAGTCCTTGCAAAGAAGCTTTGTGCATGGAAATTCCACCTGATGCGAAGCACATGGAGGGAGAAAGGAAAGTTATTTTTTGTTGTAGGAAGGCGAGTTCTTACTGTGAATGTCTTACAAGGAGGAACCAGAGATTGGAGCTCAGTCGAGCACCTTCCATGAAAATAAAAATAGAGTCGAGAGAGATTAGCAACATCTCTTCTGTAAGATAGGGGGTTGTAGGGAAGAGAAGAGATCACTTTCCACTAGATTACAAAGTCGATGTTAAGGCATGACTAGGATTCGTTCGAGCGTTGGTGGTGAAAGGAGAGAAGCTTGGTATTCCATTAGTATTCCATCTTTGGACGTATCTGACTCATATAAGTAGACGATTACACCAGGGGTCAGGTACTTTCTAGAGCGGTAGAATGATCCAATCATTTGCGCAGTTGAGGAATCTATCTATCTATCTATCTATCTATCTATCTATCTATCTATCTATCTACTACTAAAACTCTGTGGATCTTGTGTGGTTATCTAAATGGATGGTGTCACTAATGGCTGACATTAAAACAGAGAGATGGTAGATAACCACACACAGTGGATGATGTCTAAAAATTATGACGTCATCTATCAAACAGAGTGAGAGGATAACGCTTTATCTGGACGCCCATGACCCATAGGTTTATTAGTCGTCTACTAGACCAACCAACCACTAGACCCGTGTGGGGTCTAGTATACTACTAAAACTGTGGACCTTGTTATCTTGTCTGTTTTTTTTTCAGAGTGGATGACGTCATTTTTTTGTGACGTCATCCATTTAAAAAAACTACAAATTCTGTTGAAGCTGCTTGACCTTTAACTTGTACTTTTATATCTATCTAGCTAATTATCTAATTTACGTGACGAAGCAAAATCAATATTCCCATAACATGGCTAACGGAACAATAAAGAGACCGAGACAACACAGTGAAAACAGCCAGGGAGATTCTTACGGTTCGATAAGTAGAAATCAATTCGAGAAGCAAAGATCATTTAATCTTCAATCATAGAGAAAAAGATACAGACTGGACCCGTCGATAAACGTGCTAAGTAATGATCAGTTCTGAGTGACAGTCTTCTGGTATGTGAAGGTTCAATCTTCAGTACAGGCGATACTAAGAATATAATTAAGACATCTTTCCAGTTAAGGCTGATGAAACGAGAACAATCTTAAATGAAGGGTTCAGTTCGAAATGATGTACTGATTCCCGAGTTCAACATAAACATTCCAGAGTTCAACAAGCTGCACCTGAAGAAGGTCAGAGGTTACATCGACCGAAACACTGTGTGAATAACATCCAAGATGAGAAGAGTAGCGCGAATAATACAAATAATACAAATTTTATGAAAACATTTTGGAATTTTCAAATATTTAATAATATATATAACAAACGCTGACACACCGATTCATGGGTGGTCTTGTCTAATACTAAAACTCTGAGAATCTTGCTTGGTTGGTTGGTTTGTTGTGTGGTTGTTTGGTCGTTAGTTTCCACACTGAGACAAGAAGTGGTAGAAAGTGTGAAGTAAAGAGGAGTAGTAGTAGCAGCACCACCATAAGAGAAGGAGATTAAGAGAATTATGTAAATAAATAAATGATGTAAATAAAAAGAAAAGGAAAAGAATAAATATATACACTAATGTACAATGTATCAAAATTGACCCAAAAGGTTATGGGTCGTCTAGTTCTTTGTGAAAAATAAAAATAATTGCATACTTCTTTTTTAATAAACTTATTTGGATTTGGTATGGTTTTTCTATTTAATTGTAAATCGACCCTTTTTTGTTATTTAATGTCAGCACACAATACTTATTGTAAAGGTTTTTTGTAACAATAGAGAAGAAAGGGAACAGTGTCAAAACGTATTAGATGCTTCACGTGTAAGACAACCGTTTTCCAGAGAAAAAAGAACTTGTGTTTATAATTGCAGATTGTTATAGTTGCAACTAATTTGCATGTGTAGAGACCAATTCACTTTAAAATAGACGAATTAAAAGAAGACAGGGAGTCAAATTTTGGACAGCTGAGAAAAAGCGTCGAAAAATTGTCAGTGTTTATTACGATGCTGTTTGAAGAGGAGTTCCTTCTAAAGTTTGGACCGTCATTGTAACCTCATTACGGCTACAGAAGATTTACATACATCTTTTTTTCTTTTAGTTTTATTATATGAGATTAATTGAACACGAATTGCTATTTTACTCGTATCCAGGGGAGGGACTTCATACCTTTCCCAACTGCATTAGTGTCTAAATGACCACACTAGTACTAAATTTATATGAGTGACTTTCTTCACTTTAACACGTACCATTGGATGCAATCAAAAGGTTTTCAGTAATAAAAAGGAAATCTGACCTATGAAGGCTATGAAAAGAGAAAAACAAGTCAAGATTTCCAATAAGGATCCCTCAAGGATATTTATGGATAAATGGATGTAACAAGTATTCTTGGAGAAAAAAAATGACATGTTGACTAAAATGTTGCAGCAGGAACAAATAGTATCAAGAAACTTCATTTAATAATTTATGAAACCATGAAAATAGTTTACAACAAAATTTTGGCTAGTTTAGTTCCCAGTTTATTTGTCTAAGTCTCTGTGCGTATATATTGATATTGTTGTCGGCATCACACAGGGATGATGTCATCCACTTAAAGAAAGTTAGAAGACACCGGGCAGACCCTTTATAACGCCACAAAGGTAAGAAATCACAAAGGGATGACATGTGGGGCAATGGGGAAAAAAGTGGCTTGTTACTTTTAACACCTCTAAAACAAAGGTTCTCTCTTTTCACCACCAACGCTCGAACGAATCCTAGTCTTGCCGTAATTTTATTGAATGGCTCTCTTGGAGATAGCTCCTCATTTCAATAAGCTCCTATGACTGACTTTCACTCCAGATCTAAAATGGAAGACATATAACCATTCTGTTGCTAAGGTTGCTGGAAAAATAGTTGGAAACGGTCTAGCGCTCCAGAAAGTATCTGACTCCAGCTATATAAGAATCAGATACATACAAAGATGGAGTATTGCTGCCATATTTGTAGAGGTGTCGCTTAGAGCACTCTTTCCTACCTTGGTGGTGGTGGTGGTGGTGGTGGTGGTGGTGATGATGATGATGATGATGATGATGATGATGATGATTATTTTTACAACAGATATCAAATTTATCTCTTTTTTTCATTTATATCCAGAAAGTGTACGTGTGCACACCTATGCATGTTTGCATATTGAAGGATATTACTACCAAATTAAGCAATCGATGATTTTTTTTCCAGATTAGAAATAAAGAAAACAAAAACAACAAAAAAGATTCAATAATTTTTTTTCAGCAGACTTCTTTCAATAAAACAACATCGCATTTCTCCCCTCGTCTACCGCCCTTCAAATTTGCTTTTTCTTAGCTTCTTAAAAGAAACACAAAAATGACTAATTGTTTGTACCTTGTTTATTTTACACCCACCCACTCCTTTTTTCTTCTCCTTTTTCTAACTGTTTCTCCTAGTCATAAAAAAAAATAGAATTCCCCACTGTAGTCATCTTTTTTTTTTTTACATCTTCTCATGTAAGGGAACGTTAGATCTTTTGATTGGAATTACCTCATTCGATCCTCAGATTTGAAGAATATTGGAAAACAGCACCACAAGAATTTCTCACTCATTTTTTGCCTGTCAACTTGGAAGTATCTATCCCCATGGAATAATTACATACCGAGAAAAGATCATTTTCTCTTGCGTAAATTTTGATTTTACAGAATTGGTAAGTTGTTATACAAATTTATATAATATTCTCTCATGAACACAATTAATTAATACCTGTAACTGTGAATTTTTATAGTATATTTGTGCTAATAACCTTGTGGGGAAAAAAGAGAGAGAAAAAAAGTTAGTCAGAATCAAGTTCTTATTTTTCAGCTACATTGCTATTTAGGTCTAATATTGGAAGTTCGATCGACTTACACCCACACCCACACACACCCACACATACACACATATTATATATATATATATATATATATATATATATATATATATATATATATATATATAAGAAAAAAATGTTTTTAAAGTAAATAAATAATTTATTTTTAAAAACAAGTAATTTGCGTTGTGCAGGTTTTCTAAATATTTTATGAAAAATATTCTCTTTATTGTTGCCATTCCAGCGACGTTTCCAATGTGTTACTTTTCAAAATACCTTTTCCACGTAACCTTGTGGTACACACAGCCATATCAACATTTTCGTCAGTAACATCAAAACGAATTTCAACTTGACTGCGATAACTATGTCTCGGTCAGGAAGAAAAAAAAAGAAGAAAAAGAAAAATATGCTTATACTTCTGACGATGGTATATATTACCGAAAGTACTCAAATTAAAAGAAAAAAATGTTTTTAAAGTAAATAAATAATTTATTTTTAAAAACAAATAATTTGTGTTGTGCAGGTTTTCTAAATATTTTATAAAAAATATTCTCTTTATATATATATATATATATATATATATATATATATATATATATATATATATATATATATATATAGGCAGCATTTTTTCTTTGAAACATATTTCGTTAAATAAAATGGACGACTTATGTCTGCATATTTTTGTCTTGATCCATTCCAATTTCCTTATGTATTTACTTGTTTCAAGCGAGAACTGGCCGATGTACCCGCCATGTCATACTCACTCAAAACCCTAGTACTTTCGGATCTATCTTGATCCATCTTTAGGGGTGGTTATCCAGTAAAGAACATGGTGCTTAGATATTTATATTTATTTTTTTATTTTCGGGAATCACGTGTTAGTTACAGTATTTTCTCATGGAAATCGCTCTAGACAAGGCATGAAGCCACTTGATGTAAGGAGCTAAAAAAATACTATTCTAAAGTCAAAAACTATCCAATGATAAGTGTTATATGGATAGATTCCGACCCAGAAAACATCAATTCTTCCCCCTTTGTCAGAAACATCGCTCATGGAATGTGAGGACTAAAGGACAAAATAAGGAAAGCGAGAGTTACGAAGCTGCCGAAAGTAAACCGAGAGTTTATTTTCTACTCTCCTTAATGTATATTAGTATGTTGTCACTATTATTTAAATTTATTTTGTTCATGATTATCTTTTTCGTTTTAATATGTAGGGCTTCTAATACATGTAGTTCTAATACATGTAGTTTGTTTTTCTTAGTAGTGTATTCTAAAATGAAGGTGTTATCTACAAGATGTTTTCGGAATTGAGGGAGGGGGCAAGAATGCTGTTTTGTTGGATGTTGGGTCATAGCGCTGGTGTCAGATAAGTGCATAGTTAACCTCCTCGACAACGTTGTGGTGATCAAGCCTATGTATATGCCTTTTTCTTCATTGCCAGAGACAGTCTCCCAAAGGACATTTAAATTCATACATTAGGTTTGTCCTATCCAAAACCCTAATTGAAGAATTGTTAGTAAGGATGAGTTTTGAGGTTTTAAATTTATTATAGTAAATAATCAGTTTTATTTTTTTATTTGGGCCAATGTGGAGTTCGTTTTTATTAATTATATTTTTTAGTACCTGTTCATCTATTTTATAGTTATTGTGTAGCTGGTTTCGGTAGAATAATTCTATATATGTATTTAGTCAAGGATTGGATTTTTTTAATATTTTGGTAGGGAACTACATCATAGATGAACAAATTTGACAATTTAAAAATAATCCCTACGAAAATAAAAAAAAATATTGTAAAAACTACAATGTCTATCTATCTATCTATCTCTCTCTCTCTCTCTCTCTCTCTCTCTCTCTCTCTCTCTATATATATATATATATATATATATATATATATATATATATATATATATATATATATGTGTGTAAGAAATGATGAAAACAGAAATTGGATAAATTACAATATTTATTAATTCAGATATTCAAGCAAAGAATATAAAATAAAGATAACATATTTATCTTTATTGTTTCATTAAACATATGTGTGTGTATAAAATGAACTTATCTTAGTGTTAAGATAAGTCCATTTTAGATATTTATTATTGTTAAGGATATCCAGCCATTTGTGTGTGCAAGATCTGCTGTCTTGAACTGGGTCTGTTCCGACTCTGAGAGGTTTACTTTTAATATGATTGATTTGCATATATATATATATATATATATATATATATATATATATATATATATATATATATATATATTAAAGAAAAACGCGACCGTTTTGATCACCCATTAATCTCGGGTGAGATGGTTTGGATCAGGAAAAGATGAGTTTGGAAAACCAGTTAAATAAAAACAGAATTAAAAAAAAAAAATCTCTTTCTGATCGCAATATCTCCCTTCTCTTTCTCTTTAAAGCTACAGGTTAAATAATATTACTACCATGGTGATATTCCCTTTTGTTTATAATTGACTATTCCAATTTTTTTTATTCTTTCCTTTCTTTATTACCTTCGACGGTTAGTAATCAGAGAGAGAGAGAGAGAGAGAGAGAGAGAGAGAGAGAGAGAGAGAGAGAGAGAGAGACGGAAGCGAGAGTAAGATACCGTGTAAACTAAGAGCGGGAACGTCAAACAACATACGATGAGAAAAGTAAAGATTGATAGACAGAAAATTAGTAAGAGATGGGCCACTTGGTGAGCTAATTGCAAATTACGGCTAATTAGAACAATTTTTTCAGGCATAACTCAATCCCATAACTGAGGAATGTGTTAGCATGTATTTTGTGTGATTAAAATATATCAGAAAAAGCCTTAGGGGAGCAAACGTTGATTAACTCAACTTTAGTATAATAATAGGTTTTCTTACTTAACAAAATTAATACCTGTGAAGTTCTCTCTCTATATATGCCAGAATGTAAAAACGGACGTTAAACCCAATATGATGATGATGATGAGTATACTGATGATGATGATATACAATATACACACTAGCTGTACTTACTCGCTGTTACCCAGGATACAATGAAGTCATTTTAATTTTTATTTTTTTGCACGTTTTAAAACTTAAGATAGACAACTCCTATTATAATCTCCAATTTAAAACGAGTTATAGCTCCTTTGCTGAGTTTTATTTTTAAGCGATTATCTAAAAAATGTTTCATAGTAGCAGTTGTCTGAGCCGGATTAAATAATTTTTTAAATAAATTGTATCGAAGTACAGGGTGTTGCAGCAAAACCTGACACTTGACAGAAAGAAAATAAAATAGGTAATAAAAATAAAAGTTGTATATGCAGAGAGCCGACAGTTTATTTAACAACAGTTAGAGTTACATACTACATTATTTTTTAATGTAACCGCCGCCTCCAGAAACGACCATCTCAAGGCGGATGTGAAATGAGTCACACAATTTGGCGACCATGAAATTGTCTATAGCAGTGACCGCCTCCATGACGGCAGCCTTCAGAGAGTTGATCCTATTGTGGGCGTGCTTGTTGGTCTTGGCCTCAACCATGCACCAGAAAATATAGTCAAAGGGGTTGCAGTCGGCTGAGGAGGGCGGCCACAAGTCTGGCGACCAGTGGTGAAGAACATTGTTGAGCAGCCATGCCTGGGTTATCTTGGCATTGTGTGCATGAGCGGAGTCCTGCTGGAAGACATAGGGACATCCGGTGGCGATCTCGTCCATCCAAAGCTTCACTACACTCCTTAACACCTTGTATTTCGTTTACTTTTTGTCAAGTGTTGGATTTTGCTGCAACACCCTGTACATTATCATATTGGTAATAACAAAGTATGACAATTGCTCCTATCCTTACAAAGTTGTTCAATCGTTGCTTAAAGGAGAAATACATTTCATCAACTTGTAACACTTTGTTGGTCTGCGCGGTATTTAAAAATACCGGAGATTGATCCTCTGCATCATAGTACAAGCCGATCAGTCTCCTGTGAGTGATGGTAAGTTGCTTGAATCTGTAATAAATAAAAAAAAATTGTCAACCACCTCGGAGAAAACAATCTTCTCTTAGTGACAAGTAATATGGATTTTGTCCTGCAATATCTATAGGTGACGTGCTGACTGTGATATTGCACGAGATCAGTGAATCTATCGACGGGGGTTTCGTTTTTAAGCCGATAGCTCTTGATATATCAAAGGTCTTCGCTAGGGGTTGGCACAAAGGTTTGCTCCCAAAACTCATTAGCTATGGAATATCTGGAAATATCCTCTTAACCATCAAATCCTTTCTCTTCAATAGATCTATGAAATTAGTTATCGATGGGCAACAATCTGAAGCACACAGCATCAATGCCGGCGTGCCTCAAGGATTTATTCTGGGCCCCACCCTCTTCCTGATCATCATAAATGATCTTCCAAATCATATTCTGAAGTTATTTATTGACATCTATGAAAACGCCACAACTATTTATCTTTCAAAAAGCATTGATGATCAAGATCTTTCTGACTCTTTCTCCTCTAACTAGAAGCACGTGGTACAATGGAGGAAGAAGAAGTGGCTTGTTACTTTTAACACTTCAGAAACCAACCTCCTTCTATTTTCATCAGCATCCTCACTTCTCCTCAATCGAAATAAATGGCTCTTTTTTCGAGGAAGCCCCCTTCTTTTATAAGCTCCTCGGACTGACTTTCAGCCCAGACCTGAAGTGGAAGACTTACATTAAATTTGTTGCTAAGATTGATGGAAAAATTGTTGGATAATTCTAACACCCCAGAAAGTACCTAATTCCTCCTAATAAGAGCCAGATTCGTCCTAAGATGGAGTAATGCAGTCATATCTTTCTTGTCTTCACAGAGTACAAAATCGATTTCGCAATCTAGTGGGGGATGATTTCTTTTGATCCCTACAGCCTCTTTCACACAGAAGAGATGCTGCTAACCTCTCTTTACTATATCGTTATGTTCATGGTACATACTCGCCTGAGCTCCAATCCATAACACATTCATAACAAAAACTCGTCTGGTTACAACCACAGCAAAGAACTGTCTCTTCTCTCTCTCTCTCTCTCTCTCTCTCTCTCTCTCTCTCTCTCTCTCTGTACCAAAAACCAAGTGGAACTTCTATGAAGAAAGTTTCTCTCCTAGAACATACCATCTGTGGAACAAGATATCACGGTTCTGTTTCCCAACCGACTACAGCATGGTTGTCTTCAAGTCTCATGTGAACAAATACTTGTCAAGCCGTCCTCTTGGAAAATCAAGTCCTCTTAAGTAATCTTCTGCCAATCCTTTTGTGACGGCGATCATCGTTCAACGAACAATCCTTTTGACCTTTATCTTCGAGTGGCCCCCGGGCCTTGATAAGCGGTGACCCATCAATAAAAAGCAAAAAAAAAACAAAAATATATAAATAAATCAAATTTGGCTCGTCAGAAGAGCAAAGTTTGATTTTTCAGCTTAAATGCTATTTGGATTTGAGTTTAAAAATTCGACAAGATAACTTTATATGTTAAATTATTTTTATTTGGGCTATTGTCCTTATCACCACTATTAATGTTTTAGTTGATGTGCCTGCTGGCCTTGTTCAGTGGTATTGCTCATTTATGGTGATATTTTCTCTGTATTTAAATATGATTGTTGTTGGGTTTTTTTTACTAATGGGTCACCACTTATCAAGACCAAAAGCCACTCGAGGATAAAGGTTAATGTGATGGAATAATTATCAGTTGAAAGATGAAGAATATTCTGGGAGTATTAAAAATTATTAAAGGAATGAGCTGAATTTGATTATTTATAGGGACAGTTTATGATAAGTTTTTGTTGATCATCATAGTGTAATCTGCAAGGAAGCAGTCCTGCGACATCGTGTTCCACAGACGGGAAGCCTTTGCGAAAAAGCTCTGTCCATGGAGATTTTGCTTGATGCTAGGCACATAGAGGGAGTAAGGAAAGTTTTGTCCGATGTGGTATAAAAGACGAGTTCTTACAAGGAGGAACTAGAGATTGGAGCTCAGTCGAGCAGCTTCCATGGAAATAATGATTATGTACATTGACGTTACTTACGTAAATCCAATGATCTGATGAATTTGACTTTTATTTTTAAATTGATGAATGCTCAGGCATAGCATGACATAAGCAACCGGGAGAAGCGCGACATGGATGTTTTTTACAAATGATTGCATTAATATATTTTTAAATTATTTATATTTTTGTGTTAATTTAATTGAGTTTCAATCCCGGCTTGAGGCACTAACTAGTCTAGCCGCACTGAAGAGCTGTGATACAGCGAAACAGTATGTATGTGGATGACTATATGAAGATCCCTCCCTGGGTAGAGCTTATTTGTAAGAATATCGCCAACTGCCATTAGCTTTAAGGTATAGCTCACTA
This sequence comes from Sepiola atlantica, assembly GCA_963556195.1. Lineage (NCBI taxonomy): Eukaryota > Metazoa > Mollusca > Cephalopoda > Sepiida > Sepiolidae > Sepiola > Sepiola atlantica. Next base: position 83,251,175 of record OY744519.1, on the reverse strand, counting down.
GGTAAAACTAATTCGAGATACTGGCACTTGCAATGTTTACATTGAGATATTACTTACATTCAGTCAGTGTCGTATGATAGCGCAGGGGTAGGAGCGCCGACCGTCAGATCGACGATTGAGTTTCAATCCCGGCTTGAGGCACTAACTGGTCTAGCCGCACTAAAGAGCTGTGATACAGCGAAACAGTCTGTATGTGGATGACTATATATATATATATATATATAATATGCTAAGTTATTTCATGTTCATACGTACGTTATCATCTTTCACACACATAAAAAAGATGCAGATTAGTGCTTAATCTAAAGTAAAATAATTCCGACATTACCCATTTCAAAATGAATCATTCCAAAATCAAATTATGTCATCTAAAAAGTACAATTTAAATAAATACATAAAAGAAAAGGACATTCTGTTTTATTGGTTTGAAGAATATTTAGCTGACACTTATTTTTACCATAATAAGACAAAGAATATTTATTGTTTTAAAAAAAAATTAAATTGCTACATGGAAAGAAGAAACATATTTGTTTTATTTATTTAAAGAATATTTAGCTGACAATAACATTTAATTTTACGGAAGAAGAAAGAGTCATTTTCCTTAATAGTATTTACTCAGATAGATATTTATTATTTCAGAAGGAATATTATTATTAAGAGTAAATTATACAGATTGATGTAGAAAACACGGTGAAATTTCCATGGGATCACATTAGTATATATATATATATATATATATATATATATATATATATATATATATATAATAACGTTCAGAGTTTAATTTTTTAAAAAAATATTAAATATTCATGCGATCGTTTCTGCCCATTTTAAAACACATTTGTCTTGATATTGAGAAGTTTAAGGTATGTTTTGAAGGGTTCCTCAGTGAATATTTTCCAACAAATAAAACTCAGAAAAATCATCAACCAGAGCATTTTCATAAAACTCACCTCAAACACTATATTCAATGGGAATCCTATATTTATATATATATACTTTTGGGACCTGTGGAAATTCCACAGTTGTATCCTTCATCTGTTGGATATTTCCGCCGTACTTAAAAATATTTCCATTCTATGGACATCTGGTGCTAACAGAGACCCACACAATATTATTGTACCAACTTTGTTCAAACTGAAACATACTTATCTAAATACTCTGGTTAATGCAGTTTCAGAATATATGGGGCTCTATTTCTAAAACCCTTGTAGGAGTTTGTGACACATTTTCATTCTATGAACGTCCGACGTGAATGGAGACCCCACAATATCATTGTACCATTTTTGGACAGAACAGATACTACAATTTGGCCAAAAAAGTGTATTTTATTTCGAGTTTCACGTTCGACATAACAGCGGCATCAGATAAATTTTTTTTTAAATTATATTTTTTGCATTGCATCTTCAGCGATCGGGCAATTCCTTGTGGAGTGGAGGGTGATAACGTACGTATGAACATGAAATTGCCTACGCGTTTTATTATATAGATATTTATATTAATGGTGTAAAAGTAAATTAAACTAATATAGCCCATATTATGCATCCTTACGCCTAGCAGCTGAGTTCCAAAATTCATAATGATCGGTTAATTAGTTTAGGAGTGAATCCTAAGGACAAGTGAAGCGCTCTTTAGCCTTGGTAGGCAATCACCTCAAGATGGTGTCTCGATAAAAGCACTGGTCCCCATCACCACATTGGGTTGTCGTCGGGAAGGGCATCCAGCCTATAAAAATCTTGCCTCAACTAAGGAAATGACTTCCAAAGAAAATCTGTTGCATTTCAGATTATGTAGTTTAAATAAAGACCTGGCCCAAAATAGGTTAGTTTGGTAGTCAGTTTCTAAAAGCCATCCAACACATGCCAGCATGTAAAACGGACGTTAAACGGATGATGATGATGATGATGATGATGATGATGATGATGATGATGATGATGATGATGATGTGTACTACCCACAGTTCTGAAGAATCAAACACAAAATAAGTATCTGAGAAAATTCAAAGCGGTCGACAGGATTCTGTCTGTTTATCCATTCCGAGAGTATGTGTGAGATGAAATATAAGGATGAAAATCCGACAGGAAACAAACTATCTTTTTTAAATGTTTTGGTCTGACGTCTTTACAAACGTATTTTTTTTAAGAGGTAATGTCTTTGAAGAGGTAATATCATTTTTTATGGGAAATTATGCCTGGTTTCTTTCTCACATTCACATCCAACACTCATCGTGAAAAGAAAGATAAAAGTGAGAAGAACACTTGAAACGTTCTAAAATTGGTCGTCTGCAAATGTACTTTTCTAGGCGTTCAAACTAAGGCAATTTAAAGGACATTGGTAAAGCACTTATTCATTGCTTGGAAAATGATTCTTAAAACGACGTTATGGAAGACAAAAAAATCCTACATGATACAGAATAGAAAAGCAGTTTACTTTGATAATGTAACTGTATTGTTATAAAACGAATCTAAGTAAGGATGTGTGTTTGCAAGGGGGGGGGCATACTTTTAACTGACACAGATTTCAAATCAGTAAACCGAGTTCAAGTCTACCCAGATTATAAAATATTGAACGCTTAAACTCGGCTGGTCCACATCTGACGCTTTAGAGCATGGGTCAGCAACCACTAGCCTACAAAATGATTTTGTCAGCCCGCAAGTTAATGTCAATATTTAGTCCCAAGAATGAGTTTGCCTTATTCCATAAAAAGTTCCTTCAATATATCAATACGATCGACAGAGCTCTTAGAAGTAGGAACAAGGGGCCACAAACAGATACTACATTTTGAATTATTTATTTACAAAAAAAATTGATTTCACTTAATGATTAGGCACAAGGACATCAAAAATATGAGAGAGGGTTTTTTTGTCATCCTTTGTCTATCCTAATCTTAACTAGATGCATTTTGACCAATTCGTCCAAGAACTGTTCATTTCATTCTTTCAGTGTTTCTTCATCATTTTCACAATACACTGTTTATTATATGGGTTACCCTACTTAAAATATTCCCAATGGTTTGAATTTAATTTAATATAATTTTTTGAAATACAAAATGGTGGATATTAGTGTCTCTTAATTCTTTCTCTTGGGTAAGATGATATGCATTGTGATGTGGAATTAATTTAATAGTTTTTAATAGGTATTTGACAACGAATCTTCTTGTGATTTTTTTGTTTGTTTTTTTAGGACAGTGTTATTCATTTATGCTTTTTGTTGATACCGACGAAAATTCTATTCTGATAGTGACCTGGTGTTTGAAAATTTTTATGTTTATGACTTAAAAACATTGCCTTAAAACAATTATAAACAACTATAATACCTTTGTGCATGCTCTTAATTTAGTACATGATTTGAAAGTGATTTAAATCGCCATATATATATATATATATATATATATATATATATATATATATATATATATATATATATATATATATGTGTGTGTGTGTGTGTGTGTGTATGTATGTGTATATATATATATATATATATATATATATATATGTATATATATATATATGTATGTATATATATATATATATATATATATATATATATATATATATATATATATATATATATATATATATATATATTCGTTCGTGGATGCAACAAGGCTCAGTCGAACCCTCTATTGGACTTTTTACCCTCTGGATTGTATCTATTTTGGCTGCACCTGAAGACGTTGGTTTCTGGAGTTTAACTTTGAAACCTCTCAATTTATTTCTCGTGCCTTCTAACGGCCTACCTACAAACCACTTTTTCTGCTGGACTTTTTGACACCGGATTTTTTTACAATCGGACACTTGCTTGCATTCGGGAAACTTTTTGCCTTGTTTTTTCCCTCACAATCTTTGTTTTACTTTTTCAGATTTTAAATCTTGGCTCTTCGCCAACTTATCTATCCCAGCAATTTCCTCTGATGATAAGATTTTGATCTTTGAAAAGCCTGGCTTAAGGAAAAAATTGATTTAATAAATTGCTTTTTTGCGGAATATACCTTGCATTGAGCAACTGAACTGAAAAATGATCTGACTCCGTCGCTTTTCTAATTCCTTTCCATCCTTCTATCTATCTATCTGCTCTATCCGGTATATTGAGCTGTATACTTTTCACAATAGGTTTTACCTTTCCTAAAAGTTCGCTTTTAGTTCTCAAGTTTTTTTTGTTTTATGAGAAACTAGTAGAATACTCGTCCCAGGACGGGTAAAATTAATTCCCCGAGCAAAATAGTTTTGCAAGCACTTTTATGTCCCCTTACGGCAATTAAGATCAAAATCTAATGATACTAAACCTTATGTCTAAAATCCTTATTCCAATCTTGTCCAAAATCCGTTACATAATTTCGATTCTAGAAAATGTCTAAAGTTTAAGGCGTCTTAAGAAGAAATTGAAATTCATGCAATCTTGCTTAATTTATGTCTAATGACTACGGATGAAATTTAATGCAAATCTGAAATATTTGAATTTCCAAATGAGAGGTTGTGCCCATATTATTCCCCCTAAAATTTATTTAAAATACTTTAAAGAAACTAAAATTTAGAGAATATTTATTAATTGATGTCTAATACCTACTGTTAAAATTTCACAAAAATCGGAGGTATCCACCCTTTTACCCCATTTACATAAAGCTAAATTAAACTACATATAGCCCACGTTACTACCCATTACACGTAGCATCTGTATTTCAAAATTCATAATGATCGGTTAATTAGTTTAGGAGTGAATCCTATACCTACAAATATATAAACATATCTAACTTTATATACATGCACCCTCTAAATGGTAAAATTTACAAAAAATTAATGTGCCCATGTTACTCACCGTCGTCGAGAATCTATATTCTAAAGGTCATAATAATTGTGTCATTAGTTTATCATGTAGATAGAAATATAGAAATATATACACATCCATAAAATTACATAACTAGTCTGGGTGAGAAATAGAAAAGTTAAAAAAAGTGTGTGCAATATCTTTCTTTTAACACCCCTCTCTCTCTCTCTCTCTCTCTCTCTCTCTCTCTCTCTCTCTCTCTCTTAACACACACCTCTCTCTCACTGCTTTACTCGCCCTCATTTTTATGTGCAAACTTTTGCAACTGCTTCAATATAATCGAAAAAGAAAAGAAAGCAAAACAGAAAAGAATAAAGTCATCAAAAACCAACTGTTTTACCTAGTTTTGGTGTTCTTTTTCATACATTAATTACCAATAATAATGAAATTCCATGAAAAATGCCAGTATACTGAAATCATATGCCCTTAATAGGGTTAAGATGAAAATGCATATACACTAAATGTACAAAAGCAAGGAAATTCCCAAATTTTTACACTTTTATTGTCATTAAGGGTATGACTACATATCAACCAAACTATTTCATTATCACATCACTACAGTATAAATCTCTATGCATGAGTGGATGAAGTGTGTGAGGTGCACTGAAGAAAAATTCCTACCAGTAAAATACATAGCCCTGTTGTGCTCGCATACCCTTAATGACAATAAAAGTGTAAAAATTTGGGAATTTCCTTGCTTTTGTACATTTAGTGTATATGAATTTTCATCTTAACCCTATTAAGGGCATATGATTTCAGTATACTGTCATTTTTCATGGAATGTCACTACTTTTGTAAAGGCTATGCCTCAATACAATGGTCATTTTTAAGGTTTTTTGGAATTTTCTGGAAAACTAAGGTATATGGTAAACTGAAATTAAAATGCCATCAACTAGACCCTAGAACCTCTATATATGCCAAAAATCAGCTGAATCCATCAAATAGTTGATGAGATACAGGGTGGCACATACGTACGTACACACGTACACACAGATGATTGAACTTTCTGGATCTCTGGGTTGCCTTGATTAATGATGCTGAAATTCTACACACTTGTTCTATAAGTGTGTAGAATTTCAGCATCATTAATCAAATAAAAATTTTGTGCAAAGTTTTAACTAATTTGGTTTATTGGTTTTTGAGTTATGATTGATCAAAGAAATGAGATTTCCAGCATAGGCCATTCGTGAAGTCTATTAAGGGATAGAGCGCTATCGCGCCTCCCTTGATAAATCATTTTTTTTTGCCTCTGATCTCATGCACTAATTTAGTCCCTAAGCAAATGAATATCAAGAGTATTTTTACACCTTTTTTCTTTACCATAACCAGCTCGGGTTATATTGAATCAGAATAATATAATGTTTGTAGTTATATCTTTGGTAGTTTCTGAGTTTTAGCCGGACACACAGAAAATCATCTTTCTCCTTTATATAATAGATGATGACCACATGTTTATTTTTTATAAATTACCATCTGTATGTCTATATTTATATCGACTGACAGGTAAATAAGACTTAGCTATCTCTAAAATATCAAATAGCCTTTTGCCAGACTGAACTGCTCTAGTGATCGGAAGGTTAAGGCAAAGTCAAAATTTGACTCTTTGTGAATTGAGGAAAGCACAACTGATTCCCAGATGAGTGATTATCATGCCAGATAGGAGGAATATCTAATCGGAGGTAGGTTAGAAGATGATAAAGGCAGTGAAACAACAGGGGACAAGTCAAAAGAAGGAAAGACAGAAGTGTAATTGACGTTAGGGAAGATACACTCGTTCTCTGTGTCTTGAAGAATGCAGCACAAAAAATCGTAGTTTTTCTGTGATCTTAATATTTTAAAAACTTTGAATATGTTTATCTCTCGAACCGGCGACTGCGATTAATGGTGTCTTACAATAATAGCGAGGAGTATGGTGTCTTCATTATTTTTTTTTTTTTATAATACGCAATATGTTTAATTAGCAAATTATGTTTTTGGTTGAGTTTCTTTGTAACTATGTTTGTTAGTGTACAGCCTAGCGTCCACAGCGCTTGACCAATCTTCACAAAACTTAGTCAAAATATCCGTCATGGTCTAACTTAGAACTGATTTCATTTGGGGATATCTAGGGTAAAGATTAAAGTCACAAAAAAGTGAAAGTCACACTTTTGGTAATAACTTTCGTTCTGTTCATTGTAAAGACTCGCTACTTAGCTCATATTGCACCTAACAAAGCCCCGCATCTTTTATGACATTGATCGTAACATTGAAAAGTTTGGTCGAGTTCGAAATTTTGACTGAATTCAACTTCTGACTTTCCCAAATTCATGTATGGATCTGATGCTCTTTCATAACCACCATGTAAAATTCCAGCCTGATCAAATACATAGTTTTTGAGTTATCAACGTTTCCATGGTATAACTTCGGGAATACTTTATAAAATATCGAGAAGTGAAGCCCAGTATGCAGTCTCACAACTGACTTATGTTCTTTATTTTCTTAAATAAACGAGAATTGATATTTTAGTAAATATATTGTTTGGGGTTTTTAGGTGATTACATATTATTTCCTGGGCAACGGTAGGATGAGGTCTGCTAGTATATAAATAAAGAAATGTCCAAGTAATCGTTTTGCTTGGATAAAGAAATAAAGTGAATGTCATTTTAAAGATTATAGTTATAATCTTTCACTCAGCAGAGACATGTGTTTCAGCTAGTGATAATAAATATTTATCTAAGAATATTTATAACTTTCTTCAGACTTTACTTTCTTTATTACTGTTTTGGCGCCAATCTACTTTTTGTCTAACATCATTAATTTCATTAATTTACAATATCAAATAACTCCATTTTTCGTCTTTTGTTTTTATTTTTTAATTTTTTAAATATTAGATTCTAAAAATTTTAAACAAGTCTTATTGAAGGAAATTACTTGCCAAAATAAATCCAGGAGAAGCTCCCCTCTCCCCCAAAAAACTAAAATGTACATTGAAAAGAAAAAGAATCGGATAAAAAAGTATATATTCTGATATATTTAAAGTGTAACATCTGCAATGGTACTTTTACCAGAGAAAAATTTGAAAACTGTGGACCTTCATCATAAAAGTCCAGTTTTCACATTTTTCTCTGGTAAAAGTACCATTGCAGATGTTAAGGCTTTCTACTCTAATAGCTTTCTTCTTCGTACTGCTCGCCTTTGGAATTCCTTCCCTGCTCACTGTTTCCCAGACTGTACCAACATGCAGAAATTTAAATGTAATGTTAACAAACATCTCGCTGCACACTTCTCCACTTAGGATGCCCCTGTAGGTATGGCCCCTAATTCACAGTAGCCTCTTACGTCTCAGTGACAATATGCCTTGTTTGGGGTGAATCAAAGTTTAAAAAAAGGTCCCTATGTTGCAGGGGTCGATGCTGGGTTGATCAGTCTTACAACCAAGAAATGAGACACAAACATAAATGCTGCAATGACAAGGAAGGAAAAACAAACTCAAAGGCAGAGTTAGATATAAGGACGGTTTTTAATGTGGGAGTAAATCCACTCCTCAAAAAGGGGCACTCTAGACTGAACAAAAATTAAAATTACCTCAGTCTAGAAGTATTTCACTGACCGAGGACAGAAAAGATGAAGTGTATTATCATTGAGACTAAGAATTAGATTTAAGCCCTTTTTCTATTTTAAAAAAAAAATTCTGGCTGATCTCATCGCATATATTTTAATGCCATTTTGCAGTATTTTGGATTCTTCTTTGTCTTTAAAAATATTGTTAAAAGAATTTATAAAAGTAATATTTTCTTCTATATTTTATTTAACTTATTGAGCATTTTAAAAAAATATATATTTGCGCTTTTCTTCCTTTTTGTATACTTTTCTTTTGAATGACCTTTACGACCCATAACTACAGGCAACAAAAAATGTTCAGCTAATCTAGTCAGTAAATTCCAACCCACTCCCTAAAAAAATCTAGGACTTCGAGGTGGGGTGGGGGCTTTCAAGTCTGAAGGAATTTTTACTTTGAGGCAAAGTGAACTAACAGAAGGAGAGGGCTTGATGAACTCAACCATTGACTTGTTGAGTGACAAAAACAGAGATCCTTTGGAAATGTAAAAGATGGGGGCTTGTAACGGTTCTGTAGAGTAAGAAATGGATATTCCACTGAAATATTCCTTCCACCAGATTTTGGAATTCATTTCCTTTTCACCTTGTTCACATTATCCATTTATTAAACCTGGCCGGGGGGGGGGGGGGGTCAGACTTAGATGCTTTGGGATTTTCTTTTTGTATTCATCCATATCTTTTCTAATTTTGGGATTTATAACATAAGAATGCTATTATAATTTGAGACATAGCACTACAGCTTGCCTTCTGAATATCTGACAATATCTAAGCGCTTGAATATATTTTTTGAAGGCTCACATATCTTATAAAAATAGGGATTTTGTCCGTCAGTCTGTCTGTCTGTCTGTCAGTCAGTCAAAATTATTTTTAAACTTAACAAATACATTCAGAGATCTTAACTACTGTCAGAAATGTAAAATATTGCATCAACAGTAAATAATAAGTTCCCAATGACATGGCCGGAAATCGAAACCAAAACCCTGAGATCTTGAGCCAGCCGTTCTACCAACTAAGATTTTTGCACTTTCTTATAAATAGATGTTAAAACATTACCTTAACAAAATAATTATAGCTTTGGCGTAACGTCATAGATTTATGATTTATGCGTCATGTTTCAAAACATGAATTCAAACATAAGCGATAATAAAATATAAATGGGTAAACTTAAACTTAAATTATTTTAATAGTCTGAAACAATTTATTTAGCTTTAATTATGTAGTTTTTTCACAATTATATAAATAAATATGAACACCCTCTCGCATACAACAGGAGAGAAGAAGGTGACGCGGTAGCCTAGCAAAAATATGTGCCCGAGAGAGCACATATTTGCTAGATAAAGAAAAGAGAAAGGGTAACAAAAAGAAGGAAAAGCAATAAAAGAAACAAAAATGAAGGAGGAAGCAGAGGAGAACAAATAAAAGAAAGAGGAGTAAAAGAAAGAAAGAAATAAAGAAAGAAAGAAAGAAAGAAAAGATGAAAAAAGAGAAATAAGAGAGAAGATGAAAAAGGAATAAAAGTAAAAGGAACAAATGAAAAAGAAAATAAGTAAGATAAATAATAGAAAAAATAAGGATGATAAATGAAAGAAAAGAAAAACGAAAGGGAAGACACAAGAGAAGTAAAAGAAAGAGGAAAAAGAAAAAGAAACGAAAAAAGACAAAGTAAAAGAAAGGACAGAAAGAAAAGAAAGAAGAAAAAGAATTTTTTTAAAAAGAGAAGAAATAAAAGAAAGAAAGAAGATGAAAAAACTAAAGGAAAGAAAAGAAGTAAAAAAATGGGAAGAAGGAAAAGAAGGAGAGGAAGAAGAGAAAGAAAGAAATGAAAAAGAAAAAAAGGACGATAAATAATGGGAAATGAAAAATAAAAAGATGGAAGAGAAATAATAGAAAAAAATGAAAAATGAAAAAAAAGAAAAATGAGAAAACACTAGAGAAGTAAAAGAAGGAAGAATAGAAAGAAAGAAAAAGAAGAATAAAGAGAAATAAAAGAAACAAAATGAAGAAGTAGGACGAGAAGAAATAAAAGAAATAAAAGAAAAAGGAAGAGGATAAAAGCAACAAAAAAGATGAAGAAAGATAAATGAAAGAAAAGAAGAAGATAAAAAAGAAAGATGAGTAAAAGAAAGAACGAAATGGAAAAGAAAATAAGGAAGAGTAATAATAGAAAAAGAAGGGTGATAAATGAAAGAAAAAGAAGGAGAAAAATAAAAGAAGAAGAGGAAATAAAAGAAACAAAAATGAATGTGGAGAACGATAAATAAAAGAAAGAAAGAAAGAAGAAAAAGTAACTAAAATAAAGAAAGAAAGAAGATGAAGAAATAGACATGAAAGAAAAGAGAAAGAAGAAAGAAGAGAAGAAAAAAATATGAAAAAAAATGGAGGAGAAATAATAATGATAAATGAAAAAAAAAAGAAAAAGAAGTAGAATACACAATAGATGTAAAAGAAAGAAAAAGAAAAAGGGACTAAAATAAAAGAAAGAAAGAAGATGAAGAAAAAGATATGAAAAAAAGATGGAGGAGAAATAATAATGATAAATGTAAAAGAAAGAAAGAAAATACACAAAAGAAGAATAAAAAGAAGAAAAGAAAAAGAGAAGTAAAAAGAAAAAAGGAAACAATTTTAAAAAAAGATAATAATAAAATCAGAAAAAGACAAAACAAAACAAAAAACAATTTCATCATCCAAAAAAAAATATATATATATATATGAAAAAGAAATGAATCCGGAAAACCTAGAACTTCTGACCATCAGTTGGTTATTGTTCTCCAATTAGAAGAAAGGTCAGCCAAAGAAAGAGTCCATCAAATTGTATGTCATTTGAGTGGCGCAAGACAAAGGTGAAATGTCATACCATCCAATCTGGAAAGTTGAAATTCACAATGCTTTCTACTTGTGCTGAGACAAGCTGAAATGACATTGCTTCTTTGCACTTTTTTCTTTTAAAGATTCTGGCAAACTATTGATTATTTGATAGCAAATGTACATCTAATATTCTTACAAAAAAGGGGAAAAAGAGGAAAATTAGATAAAAATTCATAGATCTGAATCTAACAAAAATATAAATTGCCTTAGAAATTAATTAAATAAAAACTTCAGTAATACACAAACATGATAACTACAAAAGCCTCTGGTCTAGACAGTTCGTCTAATATATATATATATATATATATATATATATATATATATATATATATATATATATATATATATATATATATATATATATATATATATATATATATATATATATATATATATACATACACACACACACACACACACACGGTGATTCATAAGTCACTTAGCTATTTATTTTTGAAATTCTAAAGTTAAAAAATACGGTAATACAAAACAGAAAGTTTATTCAACAGATTCATTTATGGGAGTTAAAAATTACAGCAGATTTTCAAAATTTCCACCTTCGTTCTGCATGCATAGCTCCATTCTTTTTTGCAAGGAATTTACGAGTCTTTGTAGCATATTTGATTGATTATGAAATAAATATATATAGAAACAAATATATAAACGAACAAATTTAAAATAACAAATAGCAGTAATTAGAGAGTAAGATAACAATTATCAAAAGTTCATAGTATGTTTGTGCTTCATATGGTAATCATTTTAAATAGCTAAGTGAAGTGACTTATGAATCATCCTGTATATATATATATATATATATATATATTAAAAGTAAAACTTGAGCTCAATCGTTAACAGTGAAAAAGAGCTCATATCTTATAACTCAGTAGAATACAAAATTTATGACATAAGTAATATTTTATAACAAGAATACCCGTCCCGAGACGAGTAGAATGAATTCCCAAACAGAACAGTTATGCACCACTTTTATGGCCCTTTACGAAGATTAAAATCTAGAAAATATCTAAAAATTAAGGCTTAGGTTTTAAGGGTATTATGAAGAAATTGAAATTTACGGAACCTTGCTTAATTGGTGTCTAATGACTATGGATCGAATTCAATGCAAATCTGAAATAGTTGAATTATTCAAATGGGATGTTGTGCTCTTATTATGCCTTCTAAAATCTTTTAAAATACTCCAAAGAAGGAGAAATTAAGAGAATATTTATTAATTGATGCCAAATACCTCTTGTCAAAAGTTCAAAAAAATCAAAGGTATGAATTTTTGCAAAGGGTCATACATAAAACTAAATATAGCTCACATTACCCACCCTTTTGCATATCAGCAGTGTTCCCAAATTCATAATGATAGGTGAATTAATTTAGGAACGAATTCTGTACATACAAATATATAAACATATGAACATACCTGATTCATAAAGATTATATATATATATATATATATATATATATATATATATATATATATATTCAAAATTTAATTATCCATGGACACCTGCTTCGTTGAAAGTTGAGATAAATAAAATTAGATTATTATTTATATCAATTCCAAGAATTTAAACACAACGAATATTTGGCATATGATCGTTTCTAAAACAATTTTGAGAATTTTATTTTGTATTATATTTTTGATGATTCCAAAAAGTCTTTTCATAAGCGCCTCTTTATAATATAATCACACACAGAAGTCAAGAGAGAACATCATCTTTAAGCATTACTTGAAGAAAAAAAACACACATATCTCGTTAATGTGGGAAAACCAGAATTTCTTATCATGCAATTTCACAGTACTCAAAATGTAAAAGCGACAATAATACTAATAATAGTACTTAAAATATATAGGATACAGTAAATTTAAAATATTTAAATCTAGAAAGAACAAAATATTGATAAAAATAAAAATTGTAAAATTATGAATTAAATATTAAAAGCGGTAATTTAAAAAATAGTAATATTAGAAAAAGGAAGGTGAAAGATAATAAAAGATAATAATAGTAAAAAATAGATATAATAAATAATAAAAGCAATAAAGTAGAGGTTAGAACTAGGAAAAATTAAAGTACTTCGAAGATAAAACATCTATAATAGTTAACATACAAAAGAACAACGAAAGGATTTTAAAATTATAATTATACGGAAAAAATAATGATATATCATAATTAGAAAAATATAAAAATTATGAAAAATAAGAAAAATAATTAGAAAAAATAAGAAAAATAAAAAAGTTTTATTAAAATAATACACAATAGCAATGAAAATAAATAAATAAAAATATAAAAGATACAAAAATTAGAAAAATATATTAATAATTAGAAAAATAGAAAGAATATTGATAATTAGAAAAATAGAAAAATAAGAAAAAATAATTATTATTAGAAAAATAATAAGAAAAAATTAGAACAATGGAAAAGTTATTAAAAGGAATAATACATATTTTATATATTTATGCTAATAGAAGCACACACACATATTTTGAAAATCAACAATCGTGCAATTTTAAATGAAAAATCCATTAAAAAAATTTTTATTACGAGCTTTCGTTGTAGTACAACCTTGTCAGGCGAGACTGTCTTATAGTTTTTTTTCTTCTTTTCTTCCTCCTCATAAGAACTCGTCTTAAGAAATGGTCCTCTGAAAAGAAGATTTTCTTTGAAAGCTCATGAGTTAAGGACCTTAAAGTACTTTGCTTGAACTTTGAATTGTAATGAAATTTGATTCGCACCTTATTTTATTCTTTCACTCTATCTAATGCTGTGTGTGTGTGTGTGTGTGTGTGTGGGGGTGTGTGTGTGGGTGAGTGGGGTGTGGGGGTGTGAGATAGAGATAAAGATAGAGATAGAGATATCATCCATTGAGCATGGAGACAAACAAGATAACAAACAAGCAAGATCCACAATCAAGTATACAGATTGTCACGACTAACTATAATAAGAAAGCCATTTGAAACCGTTTCTGGATTTCTAATCTGAACATTATTCTCAAATAATAACAGATTTCAGGATGCAGTTTGATACGGATTTAAAAAATAACTGTTATGGTACCTACCTTTACGGACTATATGAACTCTTCCGTGTCACTATAAATACCGGGAGCACATGCTCTCGAGGTTGGAACTACCCCCAACCCGTTCAGTCTTTCTGTAACTTCGGTTGTTAGGGGGCAGCGGGATGGGGTAATACCAGTCGAGGATTCGTTTTCGACAATCAGTCCGGCAAGAACTGGACCATTTCGGTGGCCTTTTATCTGTCGCGCTGAGGTATTAATCCTGGGTAGTCCTAGGAAGTCTACCCTCTCAGGCCTTGACTCCTCTCTTTGGGGGGAGTAAGTTTATTGCTTACTGCCTGAGGCGCCCTGACCGGGGAATGTCAATGGGGCTGCCCAGGCAATTTTTTATAGGCCAGAGTGCTCCTTCTTTAGAAGCGCTGGCTTGATTCTCCGCCACCTTCTGGCCTTGTACCACATATTCCTGCGGTGGGAGGGAATTAAATGGAACTACCCCAGTCTAATACTGGCAGTCAGACGGACATTCAACCACTCTCTTTATATGCTGTATCGATACTTTCTTCAATATACTTTGTTTGACTTAATCCCGAGTTCGTGTCTTTCTTTCCGGACCCCTTACTGGTCCACAACAATAACACATAGTCATTTTCGTTGTTAATTGCATAAATATTTTTTTATGTATATTATTATTTACTATTTATTTATTTACATTCATACATTTTTATTGAATTAATTATTTGCATATTTATTTTACTTTTATCATGAACTATGTATGCTGAAAACTGTGGATCTTGCTGATTTGTAATCCTGCTTGCTTGTTATCTTGTCTCTACGCATACTGGATGACGTCATCAAAATTATGACGTCACATAATGATAACGTTACCACTTAAAACAGAGATGAGGCATAAACGGGCAAAGAGGATGACGTCATCAAAACGTTGACATCGTAAAATGATGATTTCACTAATGGATGACATCATCCATTGGAAAAGATGGGAGATAATCGTCATAGATACCAGCCAAGAGAAAAGTTGTTAACGAAAGGTAATAGTTTCTCTCTAAATCTTTTTACAGACATTGTAGATAGTATAGACTTATGGTGGAGCAAATCTTTGATTCCAGACCGTAATAAAATATCTCTTGTCAGCATGTTGTAGTCCACAGCTGAAGTCTTGTTTTGCTGACACGTCGTAAGCTGTTGCTCAGTAGATAGTGACGTCTCTCTGTTTCCTTCTCTCTTTCTTCTTGTTGCAATCGTCTCCTTCATCTTATAACGATGATTCTAAAAGTCAATAATAACAGCACACAATCGTTTATGGTTTAACAATGCTTTTGAGGTTTTTCTTTTTCTTTTCCAGCACATGGTATACGTACATAATATCTCCAACTTATCCACGTGTGTATGTGTGGGAGGGAAGTTATCCCAAAGCTCTCTCTCTCTCTCTCTCTCTCTCTCTCTCTCTCTCTCTCTCTCAAGCAGTCCAGAAAAAGAAAAACAAATTGATCAGCTAAGATAAATTCGCTACATGTTACTAACGACTTCCTGTTTGTGACACAATATTCTGCCACGTAGTCCTAGTTCTTAACTTTTAACTTCAAATGG
Source organism: Sepiola atlantica (assembly GCA_963556195.1). NCBI lineage: Eukaryota > Metazoa > Mollusca > Cephalopoda > Sepiida > Sepiolidae > Sepiola > Sepiola atlantica. The sequence continues at coordinate 83,235,260 of OY744519.1, read as the reverse complement.
AAATTTCCATTTTTCTGCTTAATCCAACCTTATGGAAACTTCCACTGGATTAAATAAAGGGTTCAGTTCGAAATTCCGTACAGATTCCCATGTTTAAATTCATTTTCATATCAATTCTTCTTCTTCTTCTTCTTCTTCTTCTTCTTCTTCTTCTTCTTCTTCTTCTTCTTCTTCTTCTTACTATCTATATAATAAAGTTAAGTCAGTCTGTCGATTTTTGTCATCGATAGTTTTCGTCCTACAAAATCAATGTTTGATTTTTGGTTCGTTAGATTTTTTGTTCCTTTTGTTGGTTTTTTGCAACGTTGGTACATGTTTTTAGCAAGGAAAAATGTAATTTAATTTAATTCGTTTGAGAAATTATTTCATTCGACTAGAATAATTTTGTAAAATGACGCCATCTTAAAAAAAAAGGGAAGTGACTTTGTATTTCTCAATGCAAAATTATTTCCCTTCGTTTGATCGACATTTTCCTTTTTTAAAATAGGGAAGTAACTCTGTATTGACGAGTACAGAATTACTTATCTTTATTTGGTCTACTTTTCATTTTCATTAAAGAATTACTTTTTTTCCTTCAGTTGACATTTTACTCTTCTAAAAAAAGGAAGACCCCCTGTATTGACGAGCACTGAATTACAACTCTTTGTTTAGTCGACATTTCCTTTTTATTAAAACGTAGGCAAAATCTTACTTATTTTAATCACGGAAATTATTAATTAAAGCAAAAATAATCCCGGGCAACTCCAGGTTGGAACAGCTAGTTGAATATATAGCAGCACGCATCATCCCTAACACAGTATTAGTATTACTTCTGTGTAATGAATATTTAAGGAGTGCATCCCTTGAGTTTTGGAAAAATAGATTCCATTGTTAAATGGATTCAGAAAGACATTTTATTTTAATGTTGACTCTCCATATAAAAATGGTGTTGGCTGCTAACCAATATCTAAGTCATTAGGACCAGGCAAATCAGACCACGACTGGAGTGTGACCTTAAACACTTTGAACACCTGAGGTCAATATTGAAGAGAGTCGGACGATGATTAGAACTGCCAGAGTCTGGATGAAGAGGTTTGGAGAACATTCCCAAAATATCTTCCGGCAAAGTCATTCTATTTCCAGAGCACTTTATCCGAAAGCAAAGTGAAACTTTTATGAAAGGGGAATAAAGAAGATATTTTCGAAAACTTGATCATCATTTGGTTCGATTTGTATGTCTTCTATTTTATAGGATTATGTAGAAAAGCATCACTAACCTGGCACTTGTATTAATGAAATGTTTTTCTCTGTTTTACTAGTAATATGAATGCACCTTTATACATTAGAAGTTAAACAACATTGAGTCTGGTCATTACCAGATGGGTAAACCTTTGAGAATACCAAATGCTGTATGTGGAAAGACGGCAACACCTCTCTGAAAAAACTCCCAAAACTAAAATCATCTCACCTGAGCAGGATGCATATGCAACTAGGAATCGCTTGTGAATTTAATATTCCCTAGAAACTTTCTCATTCAGAGAGGAAGCTGGTTCAGCCCGTCCATGGTATTTATGTGGTCATGCTTACAGCCGTCTTGTAAATAGACTGCTTCCTTTAAAACATAAAACAAAAGAGAACTAACCTAGTAAAACCAGATTTATTTTGATCAAAATTGTCTCCCCTTTCAACTAATATTCACCAGAGGAATGCTTCAGGATTTAAATAAAGATTGAACATAACAATAAAAATTGATACCAGCCAGAAGAAAAGTTGTTAACGAAAGGTAATAGTTTCTCTCTAAATTTTTTTACAGACCTTATATATAGTGAAACATTATGGTCGACCGATTCTTTGATTCCATAGTGTAAGGAAATATCTCTATTTATAGCATAAAGAAAATATTTTCTTACACTTGATCATTATTATCACCGGGTGTTGAAAGCAGGAGCTGGAGCATGCCCACCAGCTCCTGCTTTCAACATCCGGTGACGTCACAAAACGAATCTGGCTGAAATGTTGCTGGACGGAGGAATGGCAGACAGCAGATAAATCAAGGTTGCACAGATTTGTGGAGGACCCGGATAACCTACCAGGCATGGACCTCCCTCGCCGGCAGTGGACAATGCTCAACCGCCTCAGGACAGGTGTCGGCCGTTTCGCAGGGACTATGAAAGGATAGGGACTCAGGGTCTCGGCTGTCTGTGACTGTGGTCACTCTGAACAGACAGTAGACCACATCATCGAGTCATGCCTTAAACATCGACCACCCAACGGCGAAGCCGGCATAGCTGCGCTAGACAACAAAACATTAGCTTGGCTTTTCTCAACCGAACTGGTGATCTAACAGTAAGATGCTGTGAAGCAAATGAAAGAAGAAGATTATTAAGTTCGATTTGTCTGTCTTTTGTTTTACAGCATTATGTAGATAAGCATCACTAACCCATCACTGTATTAACGAACATAATTAAAAAGAAATAGTTTTACTAGCATATATATTCTCCTTTATACGGCTTAATCATGTTGAAACATCAGTTCTTGTTAGATCACGGAAGTTAAGCAACGTTGAATGTGGTTAGTACCAAATGAGTGACCATGTTGGAATATCAGATGCTGTATGTGAGAGGACGGTGACACCTCTCTGCAAAAAAAAAAAAAAAAACTGCAAAAAAACTAATGTCATCATTTGCACTGACCAGGAAATACATGCGACTGGGTACTGATTGTGAATTTTATATTTCATTAGAAATTTACTCTTTCGGAGGAAGCCAGCTCAACGCTACCAGGGTGAATGATGCACCAGGTACCAGGCCGGTATATATATATACACCCTTTAGATTTAGACCTTGAGAGGTACGGGCATTTATGGTCAGGGATCACTCAAGTTACCTCAACATAGAAAGTAAATAAGATACATAAGAAATTAAAAAAAGAATAAAGTACAATGAATATATTAAAAAGAAAAAATATATAAGTAATGTTCCGAAGAAAATGTTTATTTTGATTATATTGAATGCAAAGTAAGTATGTCAGACGTGTTATTTGGAAGGACGTCCCTTGACCTGTCAGTGTTTTGTTTAAACTAGCGGGACACCATGGAAATTCCACAGCGCTTTCTACATCATCAATCTGTATAATTTACTGTTAATAATGATGTTCATTTTGGAAATAATGTCTGCCAGATTCTTTCTTCTTCCCTAAAAATAATTGTCATTGTCAGCTAAATATTCTTTAAATAAATGAAATGAATATATCTATTCATTTATTTATTTAGAATTGTAACAATTTAATTCTTTTTAAAACGATAAATATTCTCTGTCTTCTTATCCTAAAAAATAATTGTCAGCTAAATATTCTTCAAATCAATAAAACGAATGTCACTTTTTGAAATGTATTTATTTAAAAGTGTAGTTTTAGTTGATGAGACGACATAATTTGATTTTGGAACAATTCATTTTAAAATGGGTAAAGTTGGAATTGTTTACCTTAGCGACATCAGATTAATCACCAATGACCATCTTTGCTGATCGGACGATCTCATTTTTATAAATGTGTGGGAAAGGTGATAACGTACGTACGAATATAAAATGGCTTATTATATAGTTCAAACTAACATTCACATGTAACATGAATTGGAACAAATACATAGAAGAGTTCGCCAAGGCTACTGCAAAGAAAGTGGGCTCCCTCTACCGTGCTAGAAAAGTTCTTACACCTGACAGTATCCTATATCTCTACAAAGCCACCATCCACCCATGCATGGAGTATTGTTGTCACATCTGGGCTGGTGCACCATCCACTAGTCTCTCTCTCTTAGACAAGGTCCAAAAAAGAGTCTTTAATCTAATAGGTTCCTCACTATTCACCAAGCTCCATCACCGCAATGTTGCATCATTGTGTTTGTTTTATAAGTACTTTAATGGAATGTGCTCCAATGAACTTGCTGCTCTGGTGCCCCTCGACATAAATACACTCGACCAACATGACAATCAGCTAAATCCCATCCATTCACTGTGGAGGTCCCCAGATTCCAAACAGCCTTGTACTCCAATAGTTTCCTTACTCGAGCTGTCGGCCTTTGTAACTCCCTCCCTGCTCCCTGACATGCAGAAATTTAACACTAATGTGAATAAGCATCTCTCTGCATAGCTCCCAATTATGATGAACCCTAAACTTTCACCCTAATTCTCAGTAGACCCTTATTTCTACAGTGACAACTTGCCTTGTTTGTGGTGAACTAAGTTAAAGAAAAACATAATATAACTAGCTACTTGATGGGAAGTCGAATGAAGTACATGCAACTTAACCGCTTACGCACAGATTGACCAATCAAATGCACATGCATACCAAGAAACGGTCAAATCTAGAACTTTTTATGTAGTTGTCTATAAAGGCACCAGTTTGAACAACAACAAAAATCAATTCGATCCAAGATGTCTACACTGCCACATATAGCTACGACACTCTTGACTGGAATTTTTGCTCCACCAAAAACGCCTAAATCATAACCAAGTTTTTCTTTCACCCTGTTGTATAGGATTACCTACCTCTCCTACACACCATAAAATAATGGTTGCGTCTTTCTATCAAATTAGCTATCAGACACACAGATGGTGTGTCAGTATGCATATTCATATTCATATACACTGATACCTGTTGGGGATATGTCCTTAACGATCCGTTTGACAGAGGGTGGGTCGTTATGGTGTCTTCTGGCACTGCTCTGTCTAACTGAGGTATATGGCTTGGTAAGTTCCAGGAGGTTCACCCTCCCAGGCCTTGACTTCCCTCTTTGGGAAGGAGTTAGTTAATCGCTAACTGTTTGAGGCGCCTCTACCGGGGAATGCAGATGAGGCTTCCCAGGCTATTTTTATAGGCCAGAGTGCCCTTTCTTTAGGGGTGCTGGCTTTTTTTCCTCCCACCTTCCGACCTTGTGTCACACTATAATTTGTTGGAAGTATATAAATACTGTATGTATATAGATTCCTCGATACAATAAATATACTATCATCAGCGTATTTGACTTCCTCTTATTCGCTATTATTACATATCTCCTACTTCTTTTGATGTGGGTAATTGGCCACCTTTACCACGACATAAAACGCCCAAAAGGATGAACTGTCAACTTCAAACTACTGAAGCAACTAGCTTCGTTCCCTCTTTCTTTTTAACAACACCAACAACAACACTATGGTTATACTTTGGCATGCTAGGCGAAACCCAATCATCATCATCAACAACTACACGGGAGCAACAAATTACAAACAGCACCTTGAATAGAACTGCTGCATTTTATAACTTGTACTCTTGTGCGTACAGCACTCAACAAACCTACCATCAAGGTGAATGGATAATAACTTTCTTAATCGTCTACTGAATTATTCCCCCTTGATTGAACTTCTATGTTAAATGCATACCACAGCGCATGCACCTGCAAACACAACACTTTATTTCTCAAATTGTTAATTGATTATCCTTGTCCATTTCTTTTCTTTGTCTGCCATGTCTTAAACCATTTTGATAAGACCTGTGACAAGACAACAGTTAAAGCTCCCAACAATATATGACTTATGCAATTTTAATTGAACTTTTATTGTAAATACATGTCACAAGGTAAGTGCAACGCTTTCCAACACTTTCTTTCTCGGAAATAAATATTTTTCACTATGTTAATTGATGATCCTTGTTTATTTCTTTTCTTAATGTTTGTCATGTCTTAAATAATTTAAACAGGACCTGTGAGAGACCCAACACCGTTAAACTCCCAAAAATATTGGACAAACTTGCAAAACTTTGCATAAACATGTAAATGAGACCACTATAAGCAAACCTCTGTAAGACAGTATTAACTCATCATCCGTGACCAGGACACTTTACAATTGACATAACCTTTGCATTCTATCATATAAAAGGCAGTTGTTTGTTTGTGTATGTCCAGTTAAAAGTCAGAAACCACACAAGACACCCCCACTAAGCTTATAAATTCTTTTTCAGCACTGCCTCGGACAGAATATGGACACATTTTCTTTGTGTAATACCTATTTTTTTGGAAGTCAACAGGAACAAAATTTGCCGGGGGGGGGGGGGGGGGGTCGGCACTCAGATTGATTTTTTTTTCATCGATCTTTGGTGTGAAATGGAACTTGTGACAGAAAGAGAAGGGGGTGATAGAGAGAGGAGGGATGGAGGTGCCAGGAGATAGGGGAGGGGAAGAGATGCGAACGGATGTTTTAAAAGAAAGATGTTGCGCACACTTTTTAACTCTTTTATTTTGTTGTCCTCGCCCCCGGGCTACGCCAGGTAGCCTTGCTAGTACATAACGGTTAACCATAGCACTACTATATCTACTAAAATTATCTCTTTCGACACCTAGTATCTCAAGTCTTTAATTTTATTTTCATGGAAGTCGCTCCAGACAAGGCATGAAGTCACTTGATGTAAGAAGCTAACAAGAACGAAAGATTATTGTCGCAAAAACAGAAGATGCCTTTTGACTTTAGTCTTTAAAAAAGCCCAGGGTTATAGGTAGGATGAAAACAGTCAGCAGGAAGAGAGTTCCATAAGCTTGCAGTTTTTGGAAAGAAGCTACTGAAATAGGAAGATGTATTCTAAAAAGGTATCTGAACAGCGAATTGATGAAGACCACTAGACCAACGAGTCAAACGAGCTGGAACAAAGGAAGCAGAGAATAAATCAGAAAATTCTGAAGAACACATGCCATAATACTACTTATAGAAGAAACTGACACTATTAACATTGCGTCTGTAAGATAGAGGGTACAGAGAAGAAGAAAGGGTTGAGCTAACTAAATTACTGATACGCTTCTGAAATTTATCAAAAACCCTCAAATGGGACTGAGATGTACCAGCCCAAATATGACAACAGTAGTCCATACATGGTGTGATAGTAGATTTGTAGAGATAAATAGCCTAAGGAGTGAGAAAGTGTTTGGAACGATAGAGATAACCGACTTTACAAGAAACAGAAAGAGCAATGGATCTAATGTATGAACTCCAAGAAAGATTTGATGAGAAAGAAAGACCAACAAGTTTCTGAGTCGATTTCTCCTCAAGAACAGAGCCACCCATGAAAATTTCATGAAGCTACATCTCTAAAGTCTTTAAATTAACTCATTAAACTATATCTTCTAAAGGACACTGCTTTCCACATCTAGTAGGCACAGAACAGTAGACTTCCCTGTCAACATTAAACAGCGCTGATAAACTGCTGCTCACCCACTTCACTTAACGTTCAGGCTGTGGACCGATCTTTTGTAACGTTATTCCCATGTCTACAGCAGCTACATATTCATCCATCGAGGCGAAATTCTGCTAAGACTGCATACAACATAGGACTCATTAGTCAATATATAGCAATAGCATGCGAGTTTACAAAAAGGATTCAAGGGAAAGAATCTTGCATATTTGCTAAACAGAAACCTTATCTTTCTCATTTAAATGCTTGCTCCTCCATGGAACTAATCTAACTATTTAATAAATATTTTGTTATGCATGTTTCGTCTTTGTTAAGACTCATCAGTGTGGTTATATTCAGCTGACACGCCGGCTGTGCAGCATGAAACTCACACCTCAGTCACCATTGACTGTTAAGATCAAACGTCTTAGCCGATGCGTCTACCGAGACAACTGCTTGAATGAGAAGGAAATATAGCATACCTAATTTTTCGATATACTAAGTTTCTAAGAGGATTCAATTTAATCTATATCTATGTATATATATGAATATAGCTATTCACAGATACGTGTTTCGTCATTTCTACAACTCATCAGTGTGGCTAGACCTAGCGAGATTTGAAACTGGGACTCCAGTGACTGCATCTGGCACTCTATCAACGAAACGACGAATCTGCTAGTGTCAGTGGTGGAAATTGTATCACATTATAAATAATTCCATTTATATATATATGTGTGCGTGTGTATGTGGTGTTTATGTCTCCAACAAGAATGATTAAAAAAAATGAAAAAATGTCTATGCTTTCGATAAGGACGTTTTTCACAACGAAAGTTTGACGTCTTTAAAATAAATAATTTATTTAAAAAATATAACACTTTCTTGTTTGACTTTCATAAAGAATTTCTAAATTGTTATTCAATATCGACAATGTTTCAAAATGTGAATTTTTCATTATCTCATAGAATGCTGCCACATGACACACACCGACATTCAAAATCCAACCATCGATTCTATCAGAACGGACTCCTATCTTCGAACAAGAAGAATTAAAAGAAAAAAAAAGGAAAAAATGTCTATACTTTTGAAAAGGACGTTTTTCACGTTGAAAGTCTCAGATCTTTAAATAAATAAATAATTTATTTAAAAAAAAACAACACATTTTTGTTTGGCTTTCAAATTAAAAAAAAATATATATAAAATTATATTAATATTAGAAATAGTCTACGCGGATCAACCAGCGTATCGATGCTAACACATCACAACAGGACTGTAAAGTGAGCTAAGAAATTAATATATATATATATATTAATTTTATACATACATAAAAGTAATCCATGGACACGCGTTTTTGGCTCACAGCTGTCATCAGCATGGCTAACTTAGGCAAGGATCGAACCTTCGATATTGATGTCTATAGTCCAACGTCTTACCATTGGACTACGACACTTTGCCTAGAAATATGCACGATGTACATACATACATATATATATATATATATATATATATATATATATATATATATATATATATATATATATATGAATGAAAGTTTGTTTACTTATTTGTTATAGAGAAGCAAACTGTTGAAATTAGAACTTTTTAAAATAATCTAATAAGAGAATACTAAACAAAGTTTAGAAAAAAGAAAAGCTAAAATAGGTATAAAAATTGCCACCAAATTTCGAGTAGAGGTTATTGTTCCCGGCCAACGTCGGGTATCTGTACTACTTTGATTAGATAAGTGACAATCAATTCCTTTTTTATATTACAATTTTAATCCAGAACCAATCATTCTGTTTTGTTTCCATTACTAATCAAGCTGAACATACATACATACATGCATGCATGCATGCACTCATATACACATACATGTGCACACGGACCCCACATACACACACATAAACATGTACACACGAACACCACATGCACACATACATACCGATATATATATATATATATATATATATATACATACATTCACACACATACATGTATGTGACATAGACAAGTTCATACATATATGCATTGAAACTCACATACATACATGTACATACACATATACTCAATCTCTCACACACATGTGCACATGCATGCACTCACACATATTCATACACGCGTATGCACACATACAAATGTATTCAAATACATGCATACACGGTTAAGAGAGAGAAGAGGTAAATGAAGTAAAGATTCTAATGATTAATTTTGTCATTTTCTTTTCCATCAACCAAATTACATATAATTACCTATAATCGTTGCATTGAGGGTTTATTTGATGTATATAATACAATGGCCGCTACGAGTTTGAAAATCATACATTTTCATTGTAACATGAATCATGTAGAACTAATGAATTCATTATGTCAATAATGATGCTGTTTTTTTTTCAAGAACAAATCTATTGCAAAAAATTAAATTTATTTTAATTTTTATTCAAATTGTAATTTTCTTCCAAAAATAAGATATTCTTTACATTCTATTATAAATTTTTATTTTATTTTATTTGAAGTAACTTTTTACATTTTATAATTAAAAATAAAATTATTACAAAAAATAAAAAATTATTTTTGATTTTATTAAATTGTTTTATTACGTTATAAAATAATAATTAACTCCAATTTTATTTTATTACAAAAAGTAAAAATTACTTTAAATCTTATTACAAATTCATTACAAAAAACGAAAACATTATTTTAAATTTTATCACAAGTTTTTTATTTAAAAAAATATAAACTTAGTTTAAATATTTAAAAAAAATTTTATCAAACAGAAATTGATTTTAATTTTGCTACAATTTCTTATTTTATTACAAAAATATAAATGATGTTAAATTTTATTACACATTTTAATTTTATTAAAAACAAACATTGCTTTAAATTTTATTACAATTTTTAATTTATTAAAAAAATAAAGATTATTTTAAATTTTATTACATTTTTCTCATTTTACTAAAAAATGTTACTTTAAATTTTATTACAAATTTTCTTTTTTATTACAATAAATAAAGCTTACGTTTCAGAATTTTTTAGATGAGAATTGATAATTATTTGAATTATTTGGAATACTGTTCTCTACTTGGATGCTATTCTCACAACGTTTTAGCTGATGTAACCTCCGACCTTCTTCAGGTGTATCTTGTTGAACTTGAGAATCTATATGGAATTTCGAACGGAACCCTTTACTTAATTCAAAGGGGTAGCTTGCTCTCATTCCGTCAGATATGATCAAGTGGAATTCTTAAGTAATTCGTAATTGTATTCTTAGTATCGCATTGGCCTTCAATCTTTAGAAGATTATTACTTATCACTTTTATTCGTTGCACAACTTAGCTGCCTTCTAACTTTATACTGCTTAATTCACTCTCTAATACTTCTTTTTGAGCATTTAGAGAAAAGTGACTCCCTCTTTTCAGCGTGGTGATCTAATTTACATACGTGTGTCTGTACACACTACAAACACATCTGTAAATCAAATGGTAAAATAGTAAATATCTTTACTTCTATACAAGTATAATAAATGATAATTCTATATAATAATAATAATAATAATAATAATAATAATAATTAACAAGAAGGTATAAAAACTGCCAAATTGAAGATTTTGTCGTCCCAGCAGCCCACAGGGTAAAGATCAATGAGATGGAAAAACGAAGCAAATACATGGAACTTGCCAGAGAACTGAAAAGAATATGGAACATGAGGAAAGTCAATATAATACCAATAATCGTAGGAGTACTAGGAATAGTCCCGAAAAACCTGGAAGAAAACCAGGAGAAATTGGAATCAAATGGGATACTGAGACTATACAACGGACGACAATGATGAAAACAGCTGAAATCTTAAGGAAAATCCTCGAATGCAGAAACTAACCCATGTAAACTACAAGCACTAACGAGCCACATAGAAGTTGCAACAGCAAAAAAAAACCATGGAAGGAATGCCATGTGAACCTGAGGGGACTGAAACTGCAAGAAATCTTATAAACTGTTGCCCTCCCTCAAAAATGGTATCAGCCTCAAATGATATCACACAAAATAGTCGTGAAGGATCAAGAAGGATGGAAAGACTGAGGAGAGAGAGCACTAACCAGACTTCCACTAGAAGAGTGCAGAGAGTAATGGAACTTTGAGGAAGATTATTGCCACCTAAATCCTAGAGTTGTTACGAGCGAGAAATCAATGGTAAGCGGCTTTTGCGATACTGCAAAGTCATTTGCAATGGTTATCAAAAAAGGTGGAGAGTACTCGAAATCTGGAGAGACTTGTTGTCTCTCAGACTCCAGGGAATACTACCGGTTATTATCACTGATGATGACCTGTGTGAGAACTTCTAGGGAGTAAATAATAATAGAAATAAATAGATTTATTATATTTAGTTATGCAAGAAGTATATCTTAACAGATATGTCACAGTTTATGAATTTTCGAATGAAATCAAAGTAGAATAAATAGTGCTAGTGGTTGTGACCCAACGGGTCATGGGTATGTCTAGTATATATATATATATATATATATATATATATATATATATATAAACACGAATTTTACTTTAATTATTGAAAGATTAGCGATTGAATTTACAGTCATGTTTTCTTAACTTGTATATCCATACTGTAAAAAAATGACTCAGTTTTACATATGTCTTCTAAAAGAATATGTATATCTTTTCAGTTTCAAAGCAATTAGATTGTCCGTCATATTTTTGACTCTCTATTCCTGTGAGAAGAGTTCTGTTGCCGTGTCATTAGTAATAATGACCAAGCAGAGAAACTGAATGAAAGTCGATGCAAGGCTTCGTCTTTCAGACACAACTCTGTAGACACAGTTATTAAATATTCCTGCAACGAAGCCACAGAGTTTTGCAATAACTTCATTTGAATTAGATATGTCTTCCTCCGAAGTACATTTCTACTTACAGCTCATTTCTGGCCATTTTGTAAAACTCTTAAATGCAAAAAAAAAATCAGAGTCTAAGCAACGTTTCCCTTTTAATTGGAGTGATAAAAAGAGGAAGAAAGAGGAATATAAAATTAATTATTTTTTTTATTAATTAAATGAATATTGGACGCATCTTGTTTTTTTTTCAGCTGAACTTTGGTGTGTTATGTACTGATGAGGCCTTTTGGTGAATGTTTAATAAATTTTGTGTACCATAAATGAGTATATTTACAAAAATGGTCAGAAAAATTATTTGTGAATATGATTTTTGAATAAACTATGATTATATCATGTTATATGTATACGTCTAAGATCAACAGCTATGACTTGATTGCCTGCTCACTGCTTTCTTAGACAGTACCATTCTTTTGCTGGTAGTGCTTTTCAACCTACTTATGTTATGGACAAGGAATGTTTTCGCTTTGTTCATTTCTTTCCAAAATAATTCTTTCTTCGTTTTATTCTCATCTGCAAACCTATCTGCAGATGATACGGGTTGAAAACCTGTGTCTCATCCAATAACCTTTAACTTTAATTAACTTAATATCATTTTTTTGATACTAATGGTTCACCACTTACCAAGACCAAAAGCTACTCCAACATAAAGGTTAATGCGATTGTCAGTTGGTGGTGAAACGAAACATTACTATGAAACGATTGAGAACAATGGACGAAATGACCAAAGTTTGATTACTTCAGAGGAATGTACAACAAGTATTTGCTGACATTAAACTTGAAAATGACTATGTTGTAATCTGTAGGGAAGAAATCCTGCGGTAACGTATTCCATAGATGAGAAGTTCTTGAAAAAAAACTCTGTTCATACAAGTTCCGTTTGGCTTTAGGTACACAGAGGAAGAAAGAAGAGTTCTTTGCAGTGTTGGTAGGTAGACGAGTTTTTGCTGTGAAGGTTTTGCAGGGGGAGGGCAGAGATTGGAGCTTAGTCGAGCATCTATAGAAACATTGTGTAATTAACGATGTAAGACCATGCTATTTCAGTTAACCATATAAGCTTCCCCCACTGGACTCCAAAAAGAAATACCCATGAATCAATTTGGCATAAAGAATGCAATAAGCCAGTTATTAACCCTAAGAATATAAAAGACCTCTTAATAGTGGGGATGGCAGGTCTTAAATAATAATGCAAGACATGCCACCCTTCATATTTGGACGGCGTCCACATAATTTCTAAATTAGCATAGTCCTCATCTGAAAGCAAGCTATCCCTAACACTCAACCCCGATCCAGCCCACATTTATGTATATACCCGTGCACAACCTCTATCAAAAATGATGAAAAAAGAATTCTTCGCCAGTGTTCGTACGCATATTCATGTTCATATAAAATAACGTCTGAATCAGTGAAGTTTTTTTTAAAAGCAATAATAAAGAGAGTAAGAAAACTGGAAAGTATTAAAAAAAGAAAAAAGAAAAGAAAAAGAAACGTATATAAATCGGTATAGAAAGCAGAAAGAAAAGAAATGGAAATAGATCTGCTTTCTCAATTCCCCTAAATACTTGAAATGGATTCGTCCGGCAGACGACAAATAAATACACACTTCTCTTTGTTATAGAGTGGAGGTTTTTTCCCCCCACAATAGCTATTGCAAATTTCTTTCTTTTTCTTTTTTCTTTTCCAAAGTAATTATGGTATTCCTTTCTTCTTTCTTTCCTTTCCAAAGTAATCATAGCTTCTATTTCATATCTTTCTTTTTTAAAAGAAACACACACAAACACATGCACACACACATATGCACACACACACATATGCATACACTTATACACCCATGCACGAATGCATTTTTCAACATTTTTTAAATATGCCAAACAAGTTATTAAATGTATTTCAATATTTTAAAGCTAAAAGATTTTAAGAGAGAGAGAGAGAGAGAGAGAGAGAGAGAGAGAAAGAAAGAAAGACGAAACCGTCCTTCAATCCTACCAACTCCTCAACGTTAACTGAAGGTTAAATAATTCTAACCCAAATTAGAGCTGAGCGACTCACTTGAACCTGCAACCTTGCTGCTTGAATTAACAGATCAATCAAACAAGAAGTGCAGAACAGAAGTTCTAGTCCTCACTCTAATGCTAATTACACAAAATGACAGATTCTTCTTGTGAATGAAACAAGGTTGGCTTTTTTTTCATACAAATAAAGATTTTGTAAAGAAAAATCAACTAAAAATGTGGCCTTATTTTTATTCCCCATCTCATATTGCAAGTAAGCTTCATTTTAGAACTACTCGGCTGCATAAGTGTGTGTAACATCTTTCTTTTAAAACTTCTCTCTCTCTCTCTCTCTCTCTCTCTCTCTCTCTCTCTATATATATATATATATATATATATATATATATATATATATATATATATATATATATATAGAGAGAGAGAGAGAGAGAGAGAGAGAGAGAAAAGAGGGTAGTGCAGTATTAGTGCAGTTCCAACAAGAGAAAAGTATATATGTAAAGGAGTAAGGCTACCAACATTTGTAAAAAGATTATTTCAACATTTATTTATTATTTTGTTATTTTATCATTTTATAATTTTATATAATGCGTTTCAAGCGGTGGTCTGCTCTCATATATATATATATATATATATATATATATATATATATATATACCCACCTCACTCTCTCCCACACCTCCTTATTTCCTTCTTTCCATCTCCCTCTCCTTCACTTTCCTTCTCCCCATCCCATTCCTAGTCAATAAGGAGCCCCCTCTTCTGACAGAGAACAGAACAGATACTACACTTTGATTCTAGCCTGAAGGCCAAGAAAAGAAAATGCATTTTACTTTGCGTTCCACGTTTGACACAACAGTGACATCAGATTAAATTTAAAAAGTTTTTTTTGTACATTGCATCTTCGGCGATCGAGCGATTCCATCTTTTTAAAAAGGTGTGGATGGTGATAACGTACGAACTTGCTTATCATTATCTATATAATAATATACTAAGTCATAATATCTGTTATGATGAAAAGAACTGTGGTTGCAAAAGTTTGCTTAAAGAATGTAGGTTGTGATTAGAATGTGGGTTGAATGAACTTTTGGAATGTGTTTTGACCAAGGCCATACCTATAACAGGCCAAGAAATCTAACATTTTTTTTTTTACTGGAGGCAAGATTTTCAGTCAGTCAACAGAAATCATTTTAGCTGCTAACACTTTACTCTCATTGATCTGAGAAAATTTCATTTTGAATGGAGAATTCTCACCCATCAAATTTACTTCGACTGAGATTCTGTATTATATCATAAATGTTTTGGATACATTTTTACAATTGGTAAATTTTCCTACAACATCAGTTCTATTCAACCAATGAAATCGTCCCCCTCCCCTTCTACCAGTTGTCTGCGTCCAACTGTCATCAGATGATGAGCCAAGATTTTGTCGTGACTCATCACAACATCTCAATGCTTCTGACAGGCCAATGAAGATAGATTTTAAGGAGGTAATTAAAAGACATCAGTATACTTTTGTAATAATGACTTCAGTGATTCATTCAGCTTACATGCAGATCCGATATCAATTTGCCACTTGGTCAACGTTGGATACTAAAATGAAAGTTACTTGCAATATGAGTTGGGCTATAGTAATATGCCCATTTTTATTTCTGTTTTATTTTTTGCAAAGAAGTCTTCATTTGTAGAAAAATGTTAACCTTGTTTCGAGCACAACTGTGTCAATATTAACACGTGTGCAAGAATCTTTCTGTGTTGTGTGACGATTGTTCTATTCGAATAATGAAGCTGTGTATTTTAAGTCAGCCGTCTTGGTCGTCATCTTGATAATACTACTTTGCCAGTTTTCCGATTATGATCAACTTTTCATTTGCGAACAATCATATCTAACTTATGGAGAGTAGCAAGTGAACCTTGGTTTTATATTCGGCAGCCTCGTAACTCTCTCTTCCCTTATTTTGTCCTTTAGTCATCACATTCCATGAGTGATGTTTCTGACAAAGAGGCAAGAATTGCTGTTTTCTGGGTCGGAATCTATCCATATAACACATCGTTGGCTAGTTTGTGACTTTGAAGTGGTATTTTTTAGCTCCTTACATCAAGTGGCTTCATGCCTTGTCTGGAACGATATCCATAAATAATACTATTAAAAGCTGTTGGGAAACCTCAGATATAGTAATTAATTTAAGAATAATGGTCATTTTAATGGATTTGGACGACATATTAAAAAAACACAAAGTGGAAACTTGAGGAATTTCGATATGTTATTTTAAACAACATAATGGGCTATGTTTTGGAATCTTTAAGATGAGGAGTGACAATATGTATATATTAAATGTATTCGGAGAAAGCGAGAGAGAGACAGAGAAAGAGACAGAGACAGAGAGAGAAGCGCATGCTTCTCAGTATTGGAACCACACCAGTCTATACTAGCCGTCAAGACTGACGTACAACCACTCCTGTTCTCTGTTGTATTATATATTTCAATATACTTGTTTTCTCTAAACTCCGGATCTGTGCCTTCTTTCCGGCCCCTTTACAGAGTCACAACAACTGGCAACGAGGTACAGTAAGGGGTTTCTTGAGAACCTTAAAAAGGACCCCACAACAACTGGCGACGTGGGATTTCGAACTTACACCGCCACAACAACTGGCGACGAGGTACAGTAAGGGTTTTCTTGAGAACCTTAAAATGGACGCCACAAGTGGCGACGAAATATATTAAGGTTTTCTTTAAGAACCTTAAAAAAGAACAAACGTGAAGAAATCAACGGCAAGTTCGCCCGACAATGTCCTAGTTCTAAAAACTGACTTTACCGGCGGACTAAAAAGAAAATAAAAACACGTAAAAGACCAATTCATTTTCTCTCATTGAAGAAAGGGAAGTGATTTTTTAAATTGCTATTCCGGCACTGTGTTAATTTTTTAACAAGAAGGGAATAGATGATATTTTCTTTTCCCTCAAAAAGAGAAAAGTCTTGCTACAAAAAGAAAAATTAAGACCTTATTTTTGTCCTGTTGACTAAAGTGCTGACCAGACATTTTAAGGTTACGTGAAAAGCGTACTAAAAAGTGATTTTTGGTTGGTTGAGGAAAAAAGGGTTTATATTCTATTCCTCTTTTTACAACTAAGATTACGTTTAGCAGCGTAATATAAAAGAAAGAACTTCTAAAAGCCGTATTCTATAAAGACACATTTTAAACATGGAATATTTTAAAGCAACGAAAAACTCGTCAATTTTCAAATGCAACAGCAACAGATAGCTAAAGAAAAATTTCAAAAGCTTCTATTCGAACAAAAAAAGAAGCCGACAAAAACTATAGAACAAAGAAAAGCTGAAGAAAGACTTCTGAAACAAAATTTAAAAAAATCGAAGGATTATTACGAACAATGTCGAACAGAGGTCAAAGTAACGAAAACGATAATGATTTTTCACAGAATGCCGTTTGGAGTGCAATTGGCAATTTTACTTATTCCCCAGACGAGGATAAAACCTTTGCTTCATATTTCAGAAGGTATGAGGATCTATACAAAATAGATTGTGAAAATTGGTCAGACTCTAAAAAAGTTCGCCTACTGCTCCAAAAATTAAGTATCACCGAACATACTAAATTCGTGAACTTTATTTTACCCCGAAAAACAAGCGACTAGACTTTTTCTGAAATTGTTAATCTTTTAACAGAATTATTTAGCCTTCAGAATTCTCTGTTCCACAAACGCTGGAAGTGTTTGAATTTAGTCAAAAAAGATGGCGAAGACCATGCGACGTTCGCATCAGTCGTTAATAAACACTGTGACGATTTCAAATTCGCTGCACTTAATGCAGATAACTTTAACTGTTTAATTTTCGTGCAAGGACTCGTATCAGGAAAAGATGCAAAAATCAGACGTAGGATTCTGAATAAGTCATAAAGTGAACCGAATTTAACATTACAGAAATTAGCCGAAGACTGCAAGAGATTTATAAGTGTTAAACCAGATTTGAAAGACATTGAAGAGTCAGGCATTGCGCACATAAAAAAGGTACGCCAGAAAGTCCATTTCAACTCTCTTTTAAATCAATTCAAAACAAAAAGAGGGATTATTTTCTACGCTACTACAAAAACAAACCAGCCCAATAATAAACAAAATGTTTTCGTTGTGGATCTCTCCACTGGGTAACTGATTGTCCATACTGTTTTAAAACCTGTCTAACTTATAATAAAGTCGGACATAAGAGTTCACATTGTAGAACGAATAGAGGAAATAAAACTCGGGTTCAATCCACAAAAATGAACAAACAGGACGGCAATATTATAAGAAAATATGTACATGTAAAAATTCTGAATAAAAATGTAAAATTACATTTGGATTCTGATTCAGACGTGCATACATAGAGAAGGTTGGGAAAGCTGACCAGGCTAAGAACCAACCAAATAGCCAGAACAGTGATTCGTGAAAAATTTTAATTCGAGGGTGAAATTATTACTGACATTACTTTAAACACAACTACCAAAAAAGTAAAAATGTTCGTATTAAAAATACCAACAATTTATTTGGCACAGACTTATTGCAGCTGTTCAACCGTGTGGGTTACAAACCAACATTTTTGGTCAGAAAATAAAAAATCGGACGACCGAACGTCTATGGGATTGCAATCAGGTGAGTTGATGTTGAGACTAGCAAATCATGGAAGTTCTCAGACAGCCACTTCTGGGTTTTCCTGGAATCTTGGCCAAAATAAATTGTAGCTAAGTACGTTATTATAATGGCAATAACACGGCACCACAATAACAAATGAAAATTGGCGAGTCAAAAGCAATGAGCTGGGTCCGGCCGCTACACACATGGCCTTACTGCAGCCACCCTCTTCACCCAACGCTTGACAAAATTAGACAGCAACTGAGTCTAAGTTCCTTTTTGAAAATGTGGTGCAGCATGACCTGGCCTTTGCTGGAAACACAGCCAAAGACAATCACAGTTTGAGGGAATTTGATTTTCATAATATGCAGAACTTTATGCATACTATAGGCTAGCCACTTGTTGTTCTGTACGTTGTGTAACTGTTCCTGAGAAGAACCAGATCATCCTTTACTCGACTGGGTCTTTGATCTTGTTGAGGAGTTTCTTGGCTTTTATAAGGCCTTGCTGGTGACTAGTTGGGCTTTGCAATTCTTGTATGAGGTGATCCTCATTCAGCGCTTTCTTCATAGTCACCACTCCAATGCTCATCCCTCTCGCCAATGTCTGCATTGCCGTACTTGGATTTTGCCACACTTTTTTTAAGGTTCTCTATGAATTTTGTTGTTCAGGCACACCCAGAACGCCTAATATAATCCTTTTTGCTAGCCACTGCTTCCACATCTCCATCAAAATTCTCCAGCTTACATATCATGTCCTTCAAGGTATTCATGAAGCACTGAGCTTCAGTTAAGATTTCCGAATCATCATGATGCACGTCAAACTTTTCCAAATTCTGGTACTTTCCAGTTGTCCATGGTCTCCAGCTCTTAAACCCACTAATAGTACACAGAAACAGCTATCAATTGCATATTACTGCTTTTAAATATTTTAAATAGTTATGACCTTGAAGGGCCGATAATTATTAAGACAACATTAGTGTATTTACAGAAGTACAGAATAGTATGTTACAGAAAGTCTGATACTGTAGCTATGGCTGCCACCAATAGCTGCTACAGCACTTCATCGTAACTCTTATTTATATATATATATATATATATATATATATATATATATATATGTATATATATATATATATATATATGTAGTGTCTGGAAGAGTCCATTTATTCCCGAAATAGGATAGGTCAACATCACACCATAACATAAATGATTCTGAAATGAAAGAATATGAAAAAATGATCAAATTTGTCTTGAAAACTCTGTATAAAACAAGTCATTATTGGACTAACACAGCAGTTGTTGTTTTGTTTTACGACATATCAACCCTTTTCGGGTTATTTAATGCTGAATGAGGTCATTTTGGTAAAAGTTTTTATGCTTCAAGTTCTTTATATCTTCAAATATTTATTCATGGTGTTTGGTTTGGTTGTTTTATTTTATGGCATATCAACCCTTTTCGGGTTATTTAATGCTGAATGAGGTCATTTTAGTAAAAGTTTTTATGCTTCAAGCTCTTTATATCTTCAAATATTTATTCATCGTGTTTGGTTTGGCTGTTTTGTGGAGGAAAAATGTTTTTATTTTTAGATTTGCAGAACACGATTGAGTTTTACAAAGGGAAAGGAAAAAACAATAACATCAATGTTTGGTGCATTTTAAGTCAGGAAGCCGGTATCTTCAGACAGTCTGATCTGGTAGCACCAGAGGACTAACACAGCAGAATCAGCGAATGGTTCATGCCTGTCTTGAAAGAATGAAGCAATAATAGACGTTGGACAAACTACAACTTGCAGCATTTTTCCATTTTTCCATTTCCCATTATTCTGATTAAGCTAGTAAAAATGGCTAACTGAAAACAATAGAATTTCAAAGTATTGATATGATGAATGATTTTTGCAATTATGTCTGTTCTGACAAAGGCACTTTTAACATTGTAAAGCTAAATTGGTTGGATATCTGTTGCTAGAGTTCATGGTGCAGTTACAAATTCAATTTTCAGTATAAAATCAGTGTTGTATAAAAGGGGAATATGGAGGAGGGAGATGCTTCTGTGTTCTTTCAGTGTTCAGTTGTTGATTCGATCTTTCCCGTCCATTTTGGTTTCTCTCTGGAAATTTTTTCATACGATACTTCTTTTCATTCACTAATTAAAGTAAGCAGCAACATTTGGCAAACGTTACTGTTGGCGACATAAAAGATTTTAAAGAAAATAGAGTTGGGAAATTAGTCTTAAACAATTAATTTTGGTTTACCTACACATGTGTGACCTATTTGCGTTAAAGACAATTGAGAAATTCATCGTTTTCCAGCCCAAATGGTGGACAATGAATCGTCTGCATTTTTCAGACTACACAAATGAGTAAGTAAACCCAAATAAATTGTTTTACACTAATTTCAAATTCACCTTAAATTATTTTAAAGGAAATACAGTTAGAAAATTAGTCAAAAACAATTTATTTGAGTTTAGTTACTCATTTGTGAGATCGGAAAAAAATCAGGAAAATGAAGCCAATTCATTGTCCGCCATTTTGGCTGTGAAACGACGAATTTACCAAAATATAAACATGTGAAGTTATCATCAGGGTTGGTTAGGATTGTCTCCGTTTTAGTAGTTAGTCATCCATTGGCTATGCTTTTTTTTATCTTGCAGAGGAAATCTTAACCTAACGTAACGTTAACTTCAGATGCTTATATTTTCTACTAAATATTGAATTGTTTTAAACACAAATACGTCACAGATAAACCAAAATAAATTGTTTTTGTTTCCCTATTGTATTTCCTTTAAAATATTTATGTCACCAATGTTATATCCACATATTTTGCCCCATAAAGCATAAAAAAGAACAGAGAACTTGTTGGCACATGTTCTCCTACAATAAAAAAGGTATGGTGCAATTCACCAAAAAGGGAACACACATTAAAAATTGGGACCGGATGTAGTCTAGACAGCGAGAGGTCAAGAGCCGTAAAGTCAGCCCACACCGTTTGCGGGGGGGGGGGAGGTGCGGATGAAGGGCAACCAATCAAATTGGAGAAGAGACTGTTGCTATGCAAACGGAAGGCCCTAGACAGGGAACGGAAAGAGCTGGGCAAGAAACTCGAAGAGTTGGTTCGCGGCGGTGGTGGAGTCAAGACGTGTCGGGATTTGCTGCTGGCGAGACAGACAAATCGTCGACAATATATATACCCACATAAAGGGATGGATTTTGGCAGTGATGGAGAATTGACGTGTCTAGATTTGAGGCTCAAAGAGCAGTCAATCGAAAACATATCCCCGTACATGGGACGGGTTACAACGGTGGAGGCAAGATAACATTTCAAAGATTTGCTGCCGATCAAGCAGAAATCGAAAAAATATATATCCCTGCACAAGGGACGAATTTCAACGGTGGAGGAAAGATGACGTTTCCAAGATTTGCTGCCGACCAAGCAGAAATCGAAATAATATATCCCCGTATACAAAAATCAAAAAGAGGTTCACAAAGAAAAATCAAATCCGACAAAGTTGGCCGCATAGACGACGGCAACAATTTCCTTTCTGGATATGAGATTACATATATCTCGCCACCTAAAAACTATCCGCGAAAGATGGACATCAGAATCTAAAATTCTGTGACAATGTCTTTCATATAGCCGTCAACTCCACACAAAAAAAATCTATCCGCAAACGACGAGACAGTCAGATTTTAGGAGCGGAGGGGTGAAGTCTTGTCAAGATTTTGTGCCGACCCAGCACTTCAAATCGAAAGCTATACAAGGAAGGACAGGGTTTACGAGATAACCTAAGCTCGCCACATTAACGAAACTATTCGTGAAGGGAATGACTTTGGATCTAAAATTCAGTAATAACATCCTTCATCAACCGACATATAACACTAAAACTATCCGGCCTAACAATCTTAATGAGCTCAAATATCGCATAATTTAAGAGGTAAATAAAGTTTCTTGTGATGAACTTGGGCATGCCGTGAATAATTTGGTAAAGCGTGCAGAGCTGGTGATGAAGAAAAATGCGGTATAATTGAACATTTGTTGTAATGTTACAAACCACATTAACTCTGCTTTCTTTTGATTAGATTTAGTTTCATTTAATATGATTTAATATACATTTAATAAAGACTTTATAATTTGCGTGCATTTTGACTCACTCTGTACATAGTCAGCGACACCACTGAGAGGCATATATCATCTTCTACCCACCCTACTCATTCCTTTTCTCTGGTGGCCCTGGGTATGACCTTAAAGTGAATCTGGGGATGAGGCCCAAAATTGGGAGCTTTGGATGGAGGTGGGGGTTGGGGGGAGGTACAGAGTCACTCCATTAGTACCATTATTTCCAGGTCCACTCTGAGCCGGAACGGAAGTACCTGTCACATTTCCATTCATGAGTTAAATGCAGTCTGTCCTGGGTAAGACAAATAACTGCTTTAGACACCCTTGGGTAAGGTGTTGCCATTACCTTACCCCTCCTCCTACTAAAAACAAACATCTTTCTTAGCCATTTTACCTTTTATTCTATCCTACCCTAGTTCCCAACCTTATCAACTACTCAGTCTCTTTCTACCCCCAAATCTTCTGGGTATGACACAAAACGCCATCCGGTGATGAGACCCTAATTTGGGAGCTTCAACAAGGATAAACGTGTCAATTTATAGAAAAAGTTATTAAATTAGTAACTAGCTGAAGTGTCTGTCTACGTTAGACAATTTTTGTGTTTCTAATGAGTCAACACTTACCAAGGTCAAAAGCCACTCGAGGATAAGGATTAATGAGATGGATGGTCAGTTGAATGATGAACAATACTATGAAAGGATTGAAAATGATGAATGGAAGGGAAAAGTTTGATTACTTAAGAGGACGGCTCGACAAGTATTTGTTGACATTTGACTTGAAGACGACTATGTTGTAGTCTGCAGGGAAGCAGCTCCGTAGCAATGTGTTCCACAGATGGGAAATTCTTGAAAAGAAACGCTGGTCATGGAAATTCTATTTGCTCTAAGGTACTCAGAGGAAGAAAAATCCCACTCCTTTACTGTAGAGGTCCCCAGATGCCGGAAAGCTTTCTACTCTAATATTTTCTTCCCTTGAACTGCTAGCCTTTGAAATTCCCTTCATGCTCCCTGTTTCCCCGACTGTACCAACATGCAAAAATTTAAATGTAATGTGAACACACATCTCGCTGCACAACTCCCCACTTAGTATGCCCCTATAGATATGACCCTTAATTCACAGTAGCTCCTTACGTCTCAGTCTTGTGCCTTGTTTGGGGTGAATTAAAGTAAAACTAAGAAAAAGAAAAGTTCTTTGCAGTTGTGGCAGGAAAGACGAGTTTTTGCTATGAATGTCTTAAAGGGACGAACCTAGAGATTGGAGCTCAGTCGAACACCTTCCATTGAAATAAAGATAGAGTATAGAAAGACTAACAATGTCTTTTCTATGAGAAAAACGCTGTAGAGAAGAGAGGCGATCCTCCCACACCAGATTACAGAGTTGAATTTGTACACTGTCAAGGCAAGAAAGAGTTCTCTGAATGGCATCTCCCCAGATGTGGCAGCAGTACTCCATCAAGAAATAACATCACTTGCATCCTTTTATAGAGCTCTATTAAGCACATGGTGTTACCATTTATCGGTTGTACATAGTGAGAAATAATATTTCTCATTCTCTACATGCTACGAGATTAACATCAGTGTATCTGTGAAAGTCAAACACTAAATGTACGGAGGGGATAGGAAATACGCAGGAAAAATAATAACATTATAATCAAGGTTAATATAAAAATATGTATATTATTTAAATGTCCCAATTTGTAATTTGATTGACCCTACTTTTTCTTCTTCTCTGCACCCTCTCTCAAAAAGACGTGATGTTGCTAGTCTCAGTCTTTTCTATAAATACTATTATGACATGTGTTCTTCAGAATGTCTGATCCATACTCTGCTTCCTTTGTTCCAGTTCGTTTGACTCATTGGTCTAGTGGTCTCCATCAATGCGCTGTTTTGATACCTCATTGTAATACAGCTCCCTATTCCAGTAGTTTCTTTCTAAGAACTGCAGGCTTGTCGAACTTTTTTCGTACTGACTGTTTTCCTCCTACTTATAGCCTTCGTCTTTTTAAGACTAAGGCCAATAGGCATCTTCTGTCTTTGCGATAATCATATTTCGTTCTTGTTAGCTCCTTACATCAAGTGGCGTCATGCCTTGTCTGGAGCGATTTTCATAAAACAATTTTTTTAAATGTATACGGTTACAAAACAGTAGAAATGCATGAGAGACTAAAGGAGCTGCAAAAACACGGAGGAAAAACTTACTTGATTATATGTGATATTTGTATGAGAAGCAGCTGGGAACAATGCGGCAGTTCGCAAGCTGACTGACCTGAAAAAGGGAAAGAACCTCGTTTTTGAGTAATGATCATGTGACCTCTCCAGGGGGTAAATCACATGATCAACATATCCTCTAGTATCAAAGTCAATTATTTCCCCAATGGAGACAAATTTACCCCTACAGATCTTTACTGAACAAACTTGTAAGACATTCACAGCAAGAACTCGTCTTGTTACCACAATGGAAAAAGACTTTCTTTTCTCCCTCCATGTGCCTAGCATCAGGCGGAATTTCCATGGATAGAGCTTCTTTGCAAGAGCTTTCCGCCTATGGTACACATTACTACAGCACTGCTTCCATACAGATTACAACATAACTGTCTTTAAATCAATGTCAACAAATTCTTGTCATAAACTGTCCCATAAGTAATCAAACACAGTTCATACTATTGATCAATGTACTTCCATAGTGTTCTTCATTTTTCGGCTGATAATCCATTTCGTCTTATTAACCCTTATCCTCGAGTGGTTCATGTCCTTGATAAACGGTGACCCAATAGTAAAACAAAAAACTATTAACCTTTCTTATTAAAAACTGAGTATTTTGGTCTAAATTTATAATAGTGAGAAACATTTAGACCCTTTTAATTATTAATGCAAGGAGAGCCTGATCCCTAAATATTTCAAAGAAATTTAAAAAATACTAACATAGTGAAGTTATTTATTTATAGTTTAAATTTCACTGAAATTAGAAGTAAAAATTAGTTTTGTGGAGAGTTATGGTTTCTGTAAAAAAGAGGTTTCAAACACACGGCCCACAAGCAACATGTGGCCAGCTGACTGTCATTTTACAGTTCACGGTAAACCATTTTAGTGGCTAACATTTTCCTCAAATTTTAATAATTTTGTCTCTAGTCTCTTCGATACTTTTTGCATTAGTAATATTCAACTTTACTTACCCACCAAGTGCAAACATGCACTCAATTAATGTTAAGGTCAACAGGATCTCTTTGAGCTCCTCTTCAGGGAAGGGAACTCTACCTCAAAGCCACCATGAAAATCCTCTCCATCTGGAATTGTGCTGCAAAGTAATTTTCTAGAGAAAAACTTAATCATTCGTCCCTCGATGAGCTGATGCCATACTCATTTGTGGTGAGGTGGCATTGTCTGCTTCTAGCCTGCTGCATCTCTCCCTCATAATGTAATGATGCGTTTGTGTTCTTCAATTTAACTATATATATATATATATATATATATATATATATATATATATATATATATATATAAATTATATAGACAATATTACAGTCTTACGTCAATCCACCAGCGTTTCGATGCTATCACATCTCTTCAAAGACTGAATAAAAAGAAAAAGTGAGAATCCTACATTGGAAATGTCACCAGCAGAAAGCCGAATGTTGAGAAAAAGAGAAAGAAAAAAGACAAGATTTGTGTCAGTCAAATATAGGTCATAGACCGCTGACCCTCCAAACTTGCACTAATGAACCCCTAGACCCGTCTACATCCCAACAAACGCCTCCTTCTCCTCCCGAGCGACTATCATGAGCGACTATCATTTTGACATATGCTAGACAAAGCCGGCATAGAGAAGATAAGAAAATAAATAAATCAACAGATAAGTAGAATGATTATATATATATATATATATATATATATATATATATATATATATATATATATATATATATATATATATAACATTTATATTAAGAAACGTTAAATAAGAATTAAGGCGACATCATATTTAGATTAAATTTAAATATTTAAATAAAACTAAAACCAATAATGTGTAGGGACGACAGAGTTGCCTCCCTTGAATAGGATTTCGCTTCAGAGATGTACCCTCTTTAGAAAGGGATCAAGTCTCATGATCTCGGAAGACACGTGACTTGGAGCCAGTTCTCGCAAGATTTCAGGAACTCCTCTGATGTTCTATCTCTTGTTCAGCTGTCCTTCCTGGAGGAAAGTCACCCGTCCAGTCGGCTCCCCCAGGAATCCAAATGCCTCGAATGTAAGTAGATCCTTTAAACTATTTCACACAGCTCCTTTTATTTGAGTAATTACTATGTGCATTCAATTGTTTTGTTGAATATTTATTTCTTTATCTTTGATCGTGCCAACGTTTATCAAAACAAACGTTAAATGAGTTTTAACTCACTTCTTTGTGTTTTCCTTATTTGTCGACGCAGACGTGTGTTATTGTAAATGTTAGTATTTTCCCTGGTTACGCAGCCTGTTTTCCTGTAGACCGAGAATGCAAACCACTCAACCGAACAAATGTTTAAGGTCAAATAATTTTGATCATAAGAATTAACTGTATATTAACTAATACTAATTAGTATTATTTAATATACAGTTAATTTGTATGATCAAAATTATTTGATGATGACCTTAAACATTATTGGTTTTAGTTTTATTTAAATATTTAAATTGAATGTACTGTATAGCTCTAAATATGATGTAGCCTTAATTCGTATTTAACGTTTCTTAATATATATCTACGTATATCATAAAGAAATCAAGTGTTAGCCCCAGGAATGGGGGCCCCTTTAATTTCTAAGAGCTAACTAATCTAAAATGAGAAAAAAAAAAAAAAAATTAAAACCGGCAGGGAAGTAAGCAAATGATTTCATTAAGACTGAGCAGAAAAATAACACATTAAGTTCATAATAACCAAAGAACTACAACTAAGACAATCCTGAATGATCTAAGGAACTTTGGCATAGACATTTCGGTGCTTCTACAGAATTCGAACAAAACTAAACCGACTTTTGCCGAATAGGATTTACGTAAACAGCCGGAAAAAGCCGAGTCGGACCGTAAACAGTAAAAAATAAAAAAAATAAAAAAAACATTTATATATGTATTTTTCTTCATAAAGAAGGATTTATTTTAGCCGGAGGTAAACAATGAAACAACTTTTCCCTTTTTTTTCCTTCCCAGTAAATTTTTGAATCATTTAAAAAAGCAGTCATCCTTTTTGTTGTTATTTGAAAGGGTCTCGGTCGTCGGCAAACAGTCAATTATTACATAGATTAAGGCTAGTTTAGGGTTAGTTTTAGGTTAGGGTTAAAAAAACAAAAAACAGTCGTCCTCTCTACATTTCTTTTCCTTCATGCATTTCTTGCAATTTTGTTTTGCTATAATTCCATAAGGTTTTTTTCTTGACAGAATTCAATTGATTGAATAGCCTGTGTTAAGGTGATTAAATTCATTTTAGGTTTGACGTTGTCTTTAATTGTCGTCTGCCACAAAATTATTTTGCAGTTTCCGATTCGTAAAACACTTCGTTTGTTTCCAGCTGGTTTCGGAAATCTTCTTCGCTAAGAGTCGGTTTAGTTTGGTTCCTATTGTGAAGAGGTACCGAAATATCAAAATCTACAATTCAGAGAACAAAGAGACTCAAGTTTGCAAACCAAGAAAAAGATCCTTCCTAAGATCAAAGTGTAGTATCTGTTCCGATGGATACTGCACCCCATAGACTGGTATTGTCTTGGCCTTCAGGTCTTGATTTACGCCGGTCTATGGGTCTGTCCTGTGCAGTTCTAGGAGGTCCACCCTCCCAGGCTTCGCCTCCCCTCTTTGAGGAGGAGTAAGTTTATTGCTTACTGCCTGAGGCGCCCCTACCGGGGAATGCCGACGGGCCTGCCCAGGCAATTTTTAAACCCCACTTTCCCGACCCGACCTTGGGTCACATCTTACTTGTGGGAGTAAGATAAAACCTGGCCTTGTGCCTAATTCCTGGAGAGGAGTAAATCAATACAGAGTGGATATGCTAAAGCTCGTTTATCATTTACCAAAACTCATCTAGATAAAGATACAAGGTACTGGTCATCCTTACTTTGGTCGGATGCGACACCCCCCCCCCCCCAAAAAAAAAATGAGCTTTTCAGTCAAAGAGATGTTTCTTTTGTTTGGTGAAAAAAAGAAGGTGAAGCTCTCAAACTAAAATCATTGTTCCAACCAGTGTTGGCAATTGAGATTTCCAAAACCTGCTAGATTGGAACAACAGAATCTCTAGAAAACCCGCTGGATTTTAACTTTTCGTACGATATATAAAAATATTGCGAATATACATGATATTCCGTTTTTTTATACATTTTTTTATTTTAACGTTATTTAAATTGTTAGTTATTTGCTACTTTAATGTTATTTGTATTTAATTAAAAAAATAAGAAAATAAACAAACAAGGGATGTAATTCATGAACGATTTATTTTAATGTTTCTTTTTACAAATGATTAGCACAATGGTGAGGGAGTATGTTATACTTAGTATTAGGATAGAGTTGCGACTTGTGCTCATCATGCACTTACAACATTAATAAATTAGTCTTTAACATTAAAAAAAATGTTCTGGGAAGTCGTAATGATTGTTTTTAGTCTCAAACCAGTTTTCGTGTGTTTGAGATGTGTTACTAGCAGATACTTGTTGGTGTTGGTGCACTCCAAAATTGCCTCCTTTTTCGCTACACGCAATCTGAAATTGCAAGTGTGTGGGCGGCAAGTGAAATATCCAGATTTTACAGAAATAAAAACCGCTAGCCGCTAGATCCAAATTTTACTAACTAGATTCCAAACGAAATCTCCAGATCTGGTAGGAAAACTGCTAAATTGGCAACATTGGTTCCAAAACTGCTAAACATGATTGTGAAGATTTAGTGTTTTGGAGTTGCTTCTCGGCTAATGGAACTACTATTTATCTACCTCCCACAAGGTAAAATGTGACACAAGGTCGGGAAAGTGGGATTAGATAAGCCAGCGCTCGAGAGGTGAGCCATCTGACCATTTAAAAATTGCCTGGGCAGCCCCGTCGGCATTCCCCGGTAGGGGCGTCTCAGACAGTAAGCAATAAACTTACTCCTCCCCAAAGAGGGGAGGCGAAGCCTGGGAGGGTGCACCTCCTAGAACTGCACAGGACCAGACAACCCCCAACAGACCGGCGTAAATCCAGACCCAAAGGCCAGGACAATACCAGTTTATTAGGTGGGTTAAAAACCTTCGGAAAATGGTAAAGGGATCATGAAACAAGATCAGTAGATCAACATTCTAAAATAAGAACAGCTTGTAGAGGACGTCACAAATAAATGACATCATTTTATTTGTCAACGTTCATGCCGGAAGACGTCACAAATTGATGACATCATCTTGTTTCTCAACCTTCATACTAGATCAGGTCACAAAAGGATGATGTCATCCATTAAAAAAAAAGAAAAGTGGCACCTGATCTTTAGCCTGATTGGATCTTTCAACATGATAATGATCTAAATTACACAGCCAACTATGTTCAGAAATGGTTGGAAGATAATTATGTAAACATTTTACAGTGGTCAAGCCTGAGCCCGGATTTGAATCCAATCGAAAACTTGTGGAGAAAAATGTTAATGCAAGGAAACTAGAAATGTTATATAGAATTGCAAATATTTGCTGAATAGGAGTGGGCTAATATTCCTGTGGATATTTATAAGAACCTTGTAGTGAACCATAAAACATGCCTGGATGAAATAATTGCTAATAAGGGTTTTGCAATATATTATTCAATCGGGTATGAATAAATTTGAACCTCTCATTTTTTTCTGTTTTCGTTAAGTGTTTCCTAAAATAAAATTATTTTTTGGAAACTTTGAAGCGAGTTTACTTCAGAAAAATCCGCACACAACTTTTTACAATTACTTTGTCAAAATAGTCAAGTATTAAATGAAATATTTAAATTTTATCAAAACTATACGTGGGTATAAATAATTTGGGGTGTAAGTGTATATCCTTCACGCTATAATAAAAACCAACATGTATTTATTTTTCGTTTTGGAATTTCTGAGATGAGGATTGATAATTTGAATTATTCGAACTACTTTTCTCATCTTGGATGTTACTCTCACAACATTTTGGCCGATGTAACCTCCGACCTTTTTCAGGTGTATCTTGTCGAACTCGGGAATCTTTCTGTCGAACTCGGGAATATGTACGGAATTTCGAACGAAACCCTTTATTTAATCAACGAATTACTTAAGACTTCTACCTGGTCATGGCTGACGGAACCAGAGCAAGTTACTCCCGATGGATTAAATAAAGAGTTCCGTTCGAAATTTCGAACATTCTCTAGTTCGATAGAAGGATTTCCGAGTTCGACAAGATACACCTGAAGAAGGTTGGAGGGTACATCGGCCGAAACGTTGTGAGAATAACATCCAAGATGAGAACAGTAGTTCGTGTATTTTTTTGTATATCAATAAATATATGTACTTCTATCCCGTCACACAAAAGTTAGCAAATCAAACACATGCCTTTTTCTAGCAACCCCCCTGCCGAAACCATTTTAAGTAGTGAGGGGAAGCGAAAAAGCAAATAGAAAGTCAGACAATTACTTCAGACTTACCTCGCTGCCTAAAATGAATTTAAAAAGAAATCTTCCCCTCTATAAGAAAATGTCAACGGTGGGTGTTTTGTTTGTTTAGGTCATCGAAAATAATAATAATGATTTATATATGAAAAATTAAATGACTGACATAATTCCATGATCTTATATGAATATTTTAGTTATATATCCAGATAAATAGTGAGTACAAAGAATTATTTCTTCACTTGTATAATATATATATATATATATATATATATATATATATATATATATGGGAAGAGAAGGATGAAGGTAATCCGACGTGATGGTGAAATGAAAAAGGAAAACCAAAAACTGGATGTTTTTTATGTGTACATCAACGTTTCGTCTTTATTTATAAGACTTCATCAGGATGATGATATAGGGAAAAGATATCATGCAAGCACAGATACATGTAGGGTAGACATGTTGGGAAGAAAAATAAAATAAAATGAAAAATAATGGCAGCGTCTTGCTGGACGTCCGTACTTGTTAGAGAATGAAAATGAGTGGGAGAAAAAAGGGGAAGGGTGGAGGGAGCAAGGACTACTGTGGCTGGCGATGAGAGAAAGAGGTGGGGGATGAGCAGTTTTTGATTTTCCTTTTTCATTTTACCATATATATATATATAAATAAAAGCAAACATTGTTAAAAATAACAGAATTCTACTGCTTAATTATACCTTTTTTATTTTTTCAGTTTTTCTAATGATCTTTTTTGTGCTAAAATTAAAAAAAATAATGCATGTTGCATATGTATCAGAACGTTTTCACTTCTTCGTCGAATCATCTTCAAGTTACAAGAGCAAATAAACAAAAAAGCTAGAGAAAAGAAGAGAATTTCAAAAGATAGCTGAGAAGTTATTTATCTTCCTCCCACAGCGTAAAGATGTGACACAAGGTCGGGAAAGTGGGATTTGAAAAGCCAGCACCCAAGAAGATGAGCACTCTGGCCTACAAAAAATGCCTGGGCAGCCCCATCGACATTCCCTGGTAGGGGCGCCTCAGGCAGTAAGCGATAAACTTACTCCACCCCAAAGAGGGGAGGTAAAGCCTGGGAGGGTTGACCTCCTAGAACTGCACAGGACAAACCCATAGACCGGCGGAATCAAGGCCCGAAGGCCAAGACGGTACCGGTCTATAGGGTGTACTATCCATTTGAACAGATACTACACTCTCAGTCAAAAGGCCAAGAAGCTGAGAAATGCGCATGTGAAGTCAGTTAGATGCCAAAAGAACGGTTTCACATTGTTCCAGGAAAGTTGTTAACAATTTACATTCTCCAACACCAGAATTAGCATCAGGATAAAATTGTATTATGTTAAGCATTTTAAAATGTTGTTACTGGTTTCATATGTAATGTTATTAACTGTAGGTTGCTAGGTTTTAATAAAGATAGCTTCCAGTATTTTTAATTGCGAAGCAGTATGGCTAGACTTGACGAGTGTTTCACGCTGAAATGCAAAACATGACTGCTAAAACTGCGCTATGTAAGTAAAAGAAAATTATAATGTTTTATATATGTTTGCATTCATACATGGCTTTAACTTGTTATATCTAATAACATGACTTATATGCGATTATAAGATTCGATCCAATGATTATGGAGTTCTAGTGCAGGCATACAAACATGGTGGCTGTCGACTCATATTCTTGTATAACTGTCAATCAGATTAGGCCGCCAGCAAGTGCCGCGATATCTAGTTATGTACATGAACATATTTGAGCAATAAAATGTTGTACTTCGTCAAAAGCACACTCTCAGGCAAATAGGTCCCGCACTGTCTACCAAGCTCTAACCCCTGTCGCATCACAGTGTTACATCGCTGTGCTTGTTTTACAAGTACTTCCATGGAATGCGCTCAGATGATTTTACTGCACTTGTAGCCCATCAAGGTAAATACCTCCAACACAACCGACTAGCAGCAAAATCACACCCCTTCACTGTAGACGTCCCTAGATGCCGAAAGATTTTCTAATCTAATAGCTTCTTTTCTTCATATGGCTTGCCTTTGTAATTCTCTCCCTGCTCCCTTTTCCCCAACCGTACCAACATGCAGAAATTTAGATGTAACGTGAACAAACATCTTGCTGCCCAACTCTCCATCCAGGTTGCCCACCTATAAATCTGGCCCCTATCAGAGTAGTTATTTACACTTCAGTGGCAATATGCCTTGTTTGGGGTGAACAAAGGTTTTAAAAAAATTTTTAAATCAGTATTAACCTAGAAAGAAACATCAAGGAATAACATTTGGTACGAAAATGCTAACAGGTTTTTGTTTAGTTTCCATCTCTTACGATGATTAATGCTAAGCCAGGTTTGAATTCTAGGAATTTCCCTCTCCTAGATGAGTTACCTAAAACCTAGTGTAGTATTCATCCTGGGCAGGTTGAGCTGGCTTCCTCCAAATGAGGAAGTTTCTAGGGAATATTAAATTCACAAGTGGTGATGACATTAGTTTTTGCAGTTTTGTTATCCAGGGAGATGTCGTTGTCCTTTCACATACAGCGTTTAGTATTCCCAAATAGTAACCCATCTGGTACTGACCAGGTGCAACGTCACTTAACTTTGGTGATATAACGAGAACCAGTGTGTCAAGGTGATTATGCCAGATATTATCCAAGACGTGTTACTTTCAGCATGGCTGAGGATTGCCATCTGCAACGCGCACACACACGTCATGAATTCAACTCAATATCGAACATTTCCACCGTATTATACATGCATAAAATTAACCAGACGTTGACCCTTCAAGTGGATTCATCCGCCCTTTGTCAAGTTTTGTTTTTAACCCTACTGGGTGTTTAGTCACCCTCCTCACCAGATAAGTCGAGTAACAGAACCGGTTTAGACACTGATGAACTGACCATGTGGTATTCGGTTACATAGTACCAGAAGCATAATGACCTTGTAGTGGGATCTACAAGCGTTCCAGGCGAACACCAGGAAGCGAATGGCTTTGGGAGCCACCCTCTTTTTTTCCCCGAGTTTGTTGAGATGCGCTCTCCACCTCACTTTCCCAAAACAAAGAAACTTTTAACGCATTTTGGCGAAATAAGAATTTCGGCCAATAAGATTGAGCCCTGATCGATTTAAACCCCAAAACATATAGCAAGCCTGCGTCAAGTGCTTGATTCCCAATATAAGTGCAAATCTCAAGTCAGACACCAGAGACCAGCAAACATCCAAGACACATTCATCGGAGCGAGACCCGAAACTTACACCCCCCCCCCCTCCGTGCAAATCGGCGGGCAGGGGGGGGGGGAGAAGGACTCCTTCCCTCCCCAAAAAAACGCACGTTCAAGCTTTCAATATACACGCACTAACAGGACAAGGTAGGCCACGCATATACAAAGCCACCATGACTCTTAGTTATATACACTCTCTTACACATACTTACACAGTGCCACCACAGTGTCTCTGTATTCTCACACGCATATACACACTAGTAAATATATACAGACATTTCTCAAAACTCGTGTACATCCAACAAACTTTCTCTACTAAAACCACGAGTTAACTAAACCAAAAATGAACAATTCAATGAACACTTTCTTCACACGAACTGATCTGACATGCTTACCTATAAAATAGATCTTATCGTTATAATTTTGCTTCAGGGATATCTTTATTTCACTTTTTATTCATTTAGATTTATTTTTAAAAATCTAAATGGATTCTATTTAAATACATTTATTATTGTAGTTATTTTTATATATATTGTTTGTTTAGGTTTTGTTCAGGAACCAATGTGCGTGTATGAGTGTTGACCAACTCTACTCCCCCTCTCTCTCTTGTGAACCCCATTGGATAATGGATATTATTATCTGCTTACAACTTTTGGATCTTGCATTGATCAACCTATGCATATATGCTACTGGTACAACTTTTGAACCAGACAAAACCGACTCTTGCCGCCACAGAATTACGTAAACAGCCAGAAAATACTGAATGAAAACTAACCGGCGTCAACATCATAACAAGGCGGCCTTCCAACAGAAAAAAAAAAGAAAAAAACATTTAAAGCAAGAAAAACACTCATCGTATGGTTATTTTTATGAAAAATTATTTATTTTTTGACAAAAAAAAAAAAAAAATGAAACAACTTATATGTATATTTTTATTTTAACGAGAAAATTAAATTAAAATTTATATTTTTTCGGTACTGGTCCAGCTTTTGAACAAGACAAAACACGTTTTTTATACCCTAACCCTAACCTATTTTTATTACTTTTGATAACAATTATTTGTCTACTATTTGTTTGTTTTTTCACCTTTTTTTTTCCTTTGGAAATTCGTGACAAGCGCCAATTTACGATTAAATCAATTTACAAGTTAACTTATTGTCTGCTTTTCTCACCTTCTGATTGGATAAGCGCTTCGGTATCTTTCAGCTGTTTATGTAAACAGTTGGAAAAAGTCGGTTTTGTCTAGTTCAAAAGCTGTAACATGTATTATCTAAGGACAAAAATTACATATTCTTTTTGTCTTTTAAAGAGCCCTATAATGCAATATATTTTTTGGATTTTTGTGGCTTTCAGGCTGAGACAGTGACGTGCATAGAGGGCACAATGGGGCGATACCCCCCCCCCCTCCCCTGCGTATCTAAATTGGGGGAGTGGCATCCAATCATATTCAAACTGTCTTCCTTTCTCGAAATATTTTTCAGTACTAGGACATACTTCAGTCTTTGAAGCAGAGAATCAAAGAGCTGATCTCAGACATCACCAGACCTCTGCACGTTACTGGACTAGGATTAAAGTGTAGTATTGTAGCAGTCATAAACATAAACATTTCTTTCCTCTTGCGGAGAGCAGTCCTGCGAGGTGGTTTGGTCACACGACTTCAGAGTGTATTAATTTCTACTGGACCTTTGAAGAACTACATCCAGACTGTTTGGGATTTGCACAACAGTCACAGAGAGCTTCCAAGCACCAAGAAGAAAGACGTCTTCTCTCTTGTCCAGTTCAACTTGATATCCGTGCAAGGCTATCTCTACTGGAAGATATACTGCTCGAAGACTTTCAGCTGCCGATCCTTTTTACTTTATTATTACTTCCTTCACTGTGACATTGTCTTAACCTACCCCCAACGGTGTAGGTCACTTAAATCAATACATATATTGTTGTTTATAAAAGGGCTTTGTTTTCTTTTCATTTGACGACCCTTTTGTTACAAAATATTATAGGAGTTGGTCTTACAGTTTATGCGAAGATAAGCTCCAATAGTAGCGGTTCTGTCCTCGGGTAGAGAAGGAGAGATCTTTCTTGACCGGGGCAATTACAATTTTTGTTCCATCCACAGTGCCCCTTTTTGGGAGTGCTGAATATCCTCACATAAAAAAACGACCTTGCGTCTAATTTTACCCTCGGGGTGGGGGTAAATGAGAACCTAAGCTAACCTGGATTTATATCAGGGTGGAGTATAGTTCTGTTCGGTCCCAGGAAGCAATTCTCCCATGCATTACCTCCTCTTTCTGGAGGTGGGGGAGGGGGCAATTTATTGCCAATCGCCTGAGGCGCTCTTACCAGGATCATGGCAACTTTTACAACCAACGAGAGCCCCCCCCCCCACCTCCGCTTTGAGGGAGCTGGATTTACAATATAAAATCGACTTCATGTCACATACCCCCCCCCCCCCCCGCCCCGTGGGAGGATCAAGGTAAATATTACCTAAGCAAAGCAGTTACAGACACAAGACTTAGAACCTTCACAGCCGGTCGATATCGATATAGTTTTAAACTGTTTTCGTTGATGGTTTTTTTTATAGTCCCTCTCAGCAAACCAACGGAGTTCTGTTGTTCTTACAACCACCCTGTGAACTATCACCTCACACACACACGCGCGCACACACACACATATACCACCCACCATGTTCGGTGTTTCTCCTCTTTCGTCTTGTATTTGTTGGATCCTGTGTAAGCTCTGACTCCTTCCTTTTTCCTAGGTTTAATTCGTTTTCTATCTTTCCGCAACCAAACACGAACGAACACACGCACGCGCGAGCGTGCACACACTTCTCTTTATTTCCACAACAACAACAACAACAGCAACGGCTGCTGCTGCTGCTAAACGTCTCTTGAATTGGGAAAAGCAGAGGAGGAGGAATTGTGCCTGTTAAGTTTTTTTTTTTTTTTTTTTTAAATAATAATAGAGAAACCTGCGGACCAGCCTCAGCCCCCTTTTTTTGACCTTTTGAAAGCGAGGTAAAAACAAAAGAAGGAAAGAAATACCCGGCTTTATTTCATTTCAATCTTGCTAAAAAAAAAAGAAAAGAAAGAAAAAAAAACACAAGCAAAACAAGATTCAGCTTCCATTCGAAATCCCGCAAAAAAAAAAGAGGAAAAGAAAAATAAAATAAAAGAAAAAGGATCAATCTTCGGAAAGGATTCTTCTATTTTCCTTTTTTTTTTTTTATTTATTAATTTCAAATATATTTGGTATTTTCTTTGAACTATTTGGAGATTTTTTTGTACGTATTCTTGATTTTAAAATATTTCGTTTTCTTATTCTTGTGTTTTGTTTTTAGATCACAATAATTTCACGTTATTGTCATTTATTATTATTTTTTTACCCCTTCCCCTATTTTTATTTAAATTTTAATCCTAATTTTAAAAAATTACTAGGAAAAAGAAAAACGGACTTTCTTTTGTCACAGTTCCTCCTTTTCCCTCTCTATTGACAATTCCTTACTTCCCTCTGTTTTCTTGAAAAGAAAAGAAAAATTCGGATCTTTCAAAAAAAAAAAAAAAAAAAGAAAGGAAAAAAGAAAAGCGATCTAAAGGAAGAAATTATATAGTCTCATTGGATTTAGCTTTACCTTCTTTTGGACTTTTTTTTACGGACAACACAATTAATTATGGGTAAGTAAATAATTTCCTTTTTCTTTTGATTAATTTTAATTGATTTGTTCGTTTCCCTTTTGCAAATTTGCACGCTTCTCTCAAACTCAAACACATTGGAATGGTCTTGGATGATACAGCATTGTCAACATTATTGCCAAATGCGTTTATTTGTTTTTTTTAAAAATATTTCTCGTTAAAAATCTTTATTCTAATGCATTATTATACTACTAGTAGTAGTTGGGTGTAAATGTTATTCTATTCGTTAAAACTAAATTATTAATATTATTATTATTAGTTATTTACTAATTAATAACAAATAATAATACATAGCCGTTTATCTGCGATAAAGCATCGAAGCGGCGCGGTGGTGGTAAAGGGTCTCTCTATTATTATCCAGATGATTTTTTGCGTGTTTTGGGATTTGAATAATTTACTTATTAATTTTAATCGTTGAAAATGCAGAGAAAAAATCTAAAATCTTTTAGATTTTTTCTCTGCATATATATATATATATATATATATATATATATATATATATATATATATATATATATTAAATAGACGCTTTAAACTAGCTTTTTAAGATAGTTCATTTTTAACTGCATTTGACAATATTAAAAAACATAAACTGGTCCCCAATTTCTGATCATTCGCGTTTATATTTTTGGTTAACTTTAGATTTATTTTATAAATATTGAATTAAAAAAAAGGGTATTTCTACAGAACAAGCCCCGTATTGACACGAATGTTGCCGATTGCGATTTACAGAACAGACCGGAAAT
Source organism: Sepiola atlantica (assembly GCA_963556195.1). NCBI lineage: Eukaryota > Metazoa > Mollusca > Cephalopoda > Sepiida > Sepiolidae > Sepiola > Sepiola atlantica. The sequence goes on along the minus strand of OY744519.1, from coordinate 83,196,221 downwards.
GACCAAGCCGTCGCCGAACAATCAATTAGTACAGACATTAAATAAAACATTTTCATTTTCTCTCTGACTTAAGTTGTTAAGAATGGGTTTAATGATTTTCTTCAAATCATTAAGTGAATTAATTCTTTTCTTTTTTTAAAGAAGTTTTTTTTAAAAAAACTTTATTTATTTTGTTGAGGGGCTAATACATCTTTTTAACCCTAACCTAACCCTTTTAGCTTTGCATTGTCATGTTCAGTGTCGTCTGCCTTTTTACATTTTTTCACGGCTTTCAAATCGTAAACTACTTCGACCATTTCCGGTCTTTGTGTTTTTTTTTAATGTTTTCGTTTTTCCTATTTAAAAAAAAAAATAATTAAAAAGTATATTTCTTTCGTAAATATAATTGATGATTATTATTTATTTATTCATATTTAATTTAATTTTTTTACCAACTAACTGCTCTTCAAATTAAAATGAATTTAATTTAAATAAAAATAATTTATCGTTTCTTTCTAAAACTTTTAATTATTGCCCCCCCCCCCCTCTATCCCGTGGAAAATACAAGGAATACTAACTGACTGTTTTGCCGTTTTTGCTTTCCTTGTTGTCAGGAGTTTAAGATCGGCGAATTTAAATTACTATCAGTGACAGCGTTAAGCAAAAGAAAAAAACAAAAACAATGCTTTTTGGTTCAATTGTAGTATAGAGACCGTTGGAATATCTCACACATTTCTCTTGGTTTTCGCCCATATTTTGTATTATTGATTAAACAGCCTTTTGTTCCCAGTCCCAACCCTACTACAAGCAGATTTTCCACCTAAAATAATTTTAGTTTGTTTTCAACAGAAATTCCTTCCACCCGAGAGATTATTTGTTTACACTAAGATTTATTCAACATTTTTACAATCGTTGTTGTTAAGTGTATCTTAAAAATAAAAGGCATTTTTATCCGACTTTTTGGCTAGGATCAAAGTGTAGCCTCTGTTCGGTTTCAGGAGGCCATTTTCACAGGCATTACTTCCTCCTTTCGGAGACGACAAAGGGTCTGTGTGGGGTTTTTCTTCCACTTTCGTAAATGAGGTTGGGCGCCCTCATCTGTGAGGGAATGCCGACGGAATCGACCAGGCTATTTTTGCAGCGGGCCAGTTCCCCTTTCGAGGAGAGAGGGGATACTGAATATCCACTATATGATGGCTGTACGTGTAACATTGCCTCTGTGATAAGCAAGTAAACAAATCCCCCAGGCATTATCGCTTCTTTTCGGGGAAGGTTATTGCCTAGATAGAATTATACAAGTATTTTGTTCCCCTCCAACATGCCCCTTTTAGAGGGGAGGCAAGTAAATAGAAATTTGTATTTTAGTGTTAAAACATTTGCTTAAAAGTAGTAAACATTTAGCAAGGATTCTCATTTAATTTCGAAGTCAACCGAATTTCTTTCAAACAATAAAGTGTAACTCTTAAAGACTAAAAGATTTTAACATACTTTAAAAAGAAAAAAAATTAAAGACCAAAATTGACAGTTCTCTGTTTTTAAAAGAAACTATTTTTGTATTTTTATAGAATCACCTCCGTCACCAAACCGGTATTTTTCCTACGTATTTTAGGCCGTTAGGGTTTAAGGTTAGGGTTAGCGTCAGGGTTATTGGAGATGGGAGTGATTCTATAAAATTACCTTGATTTTACTAGTAAATTGTAAAATGTAATATCAATCGGTTATTTACTTCTTCTTTCTTCTTTTCTAAATTCAATAAATAAATAAATATTTATTTCCATATTTCACTGTTATTCCTTAGGTTTAGTACTAAGTAATTAATTATTGACATTGCAAAGAAAGAAAGCTGACTGGCTATTTGACCTAATTTCAGTGTTGTCTTTAAAACAACGACAAGGCAGAATGAGAAAATGGTTGTTGTTTTTTGTACCCTCTCACACACTAATTTGGTCCCTAGTATTTTCTTTTTACCATAACCTGGTCGGAGTCACACTGAATCTGATATTTTGAATGACTTTTAGTTACTGTCGTGATTATTTGGAACAATATAACATTTTCTCTTTGCCCTCGTATTTTGTTGTTTTGGCTGGTTATATTTTAAATACAACGTATTTAAATAAAATATCGCAACTGCTTTCTGTCTTGGAGAATATAAACTAGGCATTTTTTTTCTCCTCCTCCATCACAATCGTCATCATCAACAACAACAGCTGGTTGTATTGTCACCTGTTCCACGTCTAATACCAAATATATAGAGAGAATAAACCATGGCTCATTCTGGTTCGCTAGGGGGTCCCTGACCCTTTTCTCTGAATAAGGTATGGTTCGATTCGATCCTAAGAGGTCATTCTTCCAGACATTACGCCCTCCTTTGGGAGTGGAGAGGCTTAGGATATTGTCGGTCGCCTTAGGCGCCCTTACTGGGAAATGCTGATGCGTCCGTTCTCGGCTATTTTTTGTTTTTATTATCTTTCCAGACTGCCCCTTCTGGGGAGTTGCCCCCTCCGCACGTTAGACTCGCTTCAAGTCTAACCTTGTTGCGAGTGGGGAACAGCCCCCCCCCCCCCCAAAAAAATCCACTTCTTATTGTTAAGAGCACTTGCCGTTTTTCTTTTGTGGGTCAATTTCATTTTTAAATTTGTGTAATTTTTTTTCAAAATTTATTTTTAAAGTCTACCAAAAAATCTAACCTGTATCTTGCCATTCCGTTTAGTGCTATTTGCATTCTTTTATTTATTGCATTTTAAGTTGTTTAATTTTATGTTTAACCACACGATTTCAAAATGTGTATACAACTAACTGGTCGTTTCTTATATTTACATGTCTTTGAATTTGAAATAATGAGACCATAAAATACCAAAGATGTTCGAATCCAGGAAAAGTAGTACAAAAGTGCTACATAGGAATGGCCAACATACCAAAGCAAATGCAATAATATATGTGTATTGAGAGTGAGATTCTGAGTTCATCGTTGCAATAGATAACAATTATTTATTGTTTAAACGAAAACAACACTCGTAATTTGATTGCATGTTTTAGATTTTTTTTTAATGTGATATGAATAATTTTGAAAATAAAGTTTTCTAATTTATCAACCAATCAGCGTGGAATAAAACAGTATTTTTCTTGACCTGGCAATTACATCGTTTACAAAAAAAGAAACAAATATGCTGGTACTTGTAAGGAATGGCCACGTTGAGGAATTAAGTTCTTATGGAGTACCTATTTACTTGCCTCCTCACGAGGGCAAAGTTAGACACAGGGTCGCTTTTTAATGTGTGTAAATTCAGCCCCCCACCCCCAAAAAAGTCAATCTAGATTGGGAGAAAAATTAAAATTGCCTCAGTCTAGAAGGATTTCTCCGCACTGACCGAAGACAGAACAGATGAAGTGTAGTATCAGAGAACACACTTTGCTCTTAGCCAAAAAGAGTTAGTATTGACGGAGAATCCCGAGTCAGTCCCAGAAATTACCGAAGCCGGTTACGGTTTGAAAGCCGCGAAAAAAATATAAAAAGGCAGACGACACTAAGCATTCGAAGTGTTAGGTTAAAGTTAAAAGTTTTAGCCTCTAAAAAATAAAAAAAATGCTGAATAAACTTCCTCAAAAAGAAAAAGAAAGAAGACACGAAGGCGGCGTTTAAATCGTAAACTGCTTCGGCAATTTCCGGGACTGACACGAAATTTTCCGTCAATACTCGGAACTGACTCCATAAGAACTGAAATCATCTGGATGCCCATTTCTTACAAGTACCTCATAATGAAAACTCGATAAAGAAACATTCAGAAAAAAAAACATTGTGAATAGTGTCATGAAATGTCATTTGGTAGAAGATTGCTGCTGAATGGTTAGAATCCGAGTAAACACTGGTCTTCGAGCATCTGTTCTGTCCTCAGTCAGAGGAGGAGAAATTTTTCGTGACTGAAGCAATTTTTATATTTGTTCCCACCCAGAGTGTCCCTTATTGGGGAGCACTATATACTCCACAGTAAAAACCGACATTGTGTCTAACTTTGCTCTCGTGGGGAGGCAAGTAAAGAAGGTTTTCGTGCTAGTATTAAAGTGTTTTACCTGTTCTGTTCTCAGTCAGAGAAGCGAAATCCTTCGCGACTAAAGCAATTTTTATATTAGATCCTACCCAAAATCCCCCTTTTTTGAATAGCTGCCCCTCTACACACAGACACACATTAACACGCGACCTTGTGTTTTACTTTGCCCACGTGGGGAGTCAAGTAAATAGGAACGAGAAACCAATTCGAAACACAGTGTTTAGTGCTAGTGTTTAAGTGCACTGAAACACTAAACATGAAAACTAATGCATAAACCTGACCAGAGTGAACACCTTTACAACAACAACAACAACAACAACAACAACAACAACTAATGCATGTTCTAATTTCGGATTACTCTACTTAATTCCGAAGTTGTTGTAAATTAAATTCTTGTATTGTATAACACTGGTACTGGAGATCTCGAAAAATGCCTGCGGGGTGGGGGTGGGGGGGGGGGATATATTCATTTCTAAACAGGAACAAGTTGTTTTCACTATTCTTCTTCCAAGCAAATCTGAAAATAAAAGTACTTTTTTTTTTGTAAATAAATGTTTTGCATTTAAAGTTTTATTCCGAAGGTAATGATGAAAGAAAACAAAAGATTATGCCTAAAATCTTCTTTTAAGTCATGTTATGCATTTATTGACTTCCATCTATTATTATTATTTGTACTCACTAGGAGTTATCACACAAGTCATCGTCAGTGATTGCCCACCGGCAACAATCTGTAGTGTTCCCTGGAGTCTGACAACAAGCCTCCCTAGATTTCCAGTACTCCCCACATCTTTTCGATAATCACCACAAATGACCTTGCGGTATTGCAACAGCGGTTTACCATTAATTTCTTGCTGGTAACGACCATTGGTCTCCTCTGGAATTTGATTGGCAATAAGCCACCCCAAGGTCCCAGTACTCTCCGCACTCTTCCAATGGAGGTCTGGTTAGTGCTCTCCCTCCTCGGTCTTTCCATCCTCCTTGACTCTTCACGACTATTTTGTGTGGTATCAGCCGAGGCTGGTGTCATCACTTTTATTTTGGAGGGGGGAAATTAATGAGATTTCTTGCAGTTGCTGTTCCTTGGTTCGTGTGGTGGTGTTCTTCCTGTGGTTTTGTTTTCTTCCTATTGTAACTTCCATGTGACTGCTTACCGTTTGTAGCTTATGCGGGTTGGTTTCCACATTCGAGGATTTTCATTAAAATTGCAGCTGTTTTGATCATTGCCGTCCTTTGTATGGTCTCAATGATCCCTTTGATTCCAATTTCTCTGTCTTTTTCCCAGATTTTTTAGACTGTTTCTAGTACTCCTACGATTATTGGTATTATATTGATTTTCTTCATGCTCCATATATCTTTCAGTTCTCTGGCAAGTTCTGTATATTTGCTTCGTTTTTCTCGTCTCCTTGATCTTCACTATGTGGTCTGCTGGAACGGCAAAATCTACGATTTGGCAGTATTTTTCCTTTTTGTTGACTATTGTGACATCTGTTCTAGCTTGTATGAGTTTATCTGTTTGCAACTCCATGTCCCAGAGGATTTTGTGATTTTCATTTTCCAGTACTGTCTCTGGTTTATGTCTGTACCATTTGTCCACGTGTTCGAAATGCAGTCGTTTGCATCGTTCCTAGTGTACTGCTTTCCCCATGCAGTCGTGTCTGCTCTTATACTCCTTTTGGGCCAGTTTTCTGCATTCAGTTATGTGATTTACTGTTTCGCCTCTTTATCTACACAATCTGCATTTACTGTTTTTTCTGAGTTTTATCTATTTTAACTTTAATGTAGTTAGTCCTAATCACATTGTTCTATGCAGCTGTCAGTAGAGATTCTGTTTCTCTGTTTAGGTGTCCTTTTCTTAGCTATGCCCAGGAATGTTGGTTGGTCTCTTCTCTGGTCATTCTTATGATTACGTCCTGTAACTGTTTTTTTTCTCATTTTTCTTTTCTTGTCTTTTTGTTTCTGGTTTTGGTGCTTCCCAAATTGTTCATTGGGATGGTGTCTCTTGCTGCGGTGATCAGCCTTTCTGTGTTCTGGGTTTCTCCAGCTCTCTTTTGTGTCTTCCACACAGTCTTCTATACTTACCAGTCCTCTCCCCCATTCACTTCTTTTCACGTAGAGTCTGTCCGTATCGTCTTTTGGGTGTAGTGCATTGTGCGTGGTCGTTAATTTTCTAGTCTTCTGGTCAAGGTACCTGAGTTCTTCTTTAGTCCAGCGTATGAATGGTCCAGAATATCTTATTATTATTATCATTATTATTTGTACTCACTAGGAGTTTTCACACAGGGCATCATCAGAGATTACTCACTGATAATAACCGGTGGTGTTCTCTGGAGTTTGAGTGACAGTAATTCTCCCCAGATTTCTAATGCTCTTCACCTCTTTCGATAACTATTGCAAATGACTTTGTGTTATCGACACAGTTGCTTATCATTGATTTCTCACTGGCAACGACCATTAGTCTTCACTGGAATTTGGGTGGCAATAAGCCTCCCCAAGATGGCAGTACTCTTTGCACTCATCCAGTGAAGGTCTGATTACTGCACTCCCTCCTCGGTCTTTCCATCCTCCTTGATTCTTCACGACTATTTTGTGTGGTATCAGCCGAAGCTGATGCCTTTTTTTTTGGGGGGGGGGGGGAGCACAGTTTATAAAATTTCTTGCAGTTTCAGTTCCCTTGGGTTCATGTGGGGTTCCTTCCATCTTTTTGTTTTACTTCTGTTTTAGTTTCCATGTTACTGGTTAGTGTTTGTAGTTCATGTGGGTTGGTTTCTGCATTCAAGGATTTTTCTTAAGATTTCAACTGTTTTCATCATTGCCATCCACAATTTCTCCTAGTCTTTTTTCCAGGTTTTTCGGGACTGTTCCTAGTGCTCCTACAATTATTGGTATTATATTGACTTTCTTCATGTTCCATATTCCTTTCAGTTCTCTGGCAAGTTCCGTGTATTATTATTATTATCATTATTATTATTGTTAGTATTAGTATTAGGTATTGATTTGCATCATTTTCTGGCATTCTGATTAATAAACAGCTAAAATTTGAAAGCTCGACAGGAAAACAATTTTCGATTTGAATTATAATTCCATATAATCACCCAAGATCCATTTTTATCCATATTTACTCGACGAATATTGGATTTCTAAAAGTTATATATTCGTATACTAATAAATTGTTCAAGGGAGAGTTCAGTGTTATTAGTAACTAGCTGTGTCATTATTGATTTCAATAAAACAATCAATTAATAGTAAATAAAAACAGTGTATCTCGCATCTTCCAAAAGTCACGCAGAGGCAAGAAACACACACATACAGACACACGAGAATTGGTCACACACTTTTATTAATATAGACATAATGCATTTCTTATTGTAATCAATCTCATATCATCTTTAAGAAAATCGCACAGAAATGTTAAATTCTCTTAAATATTTCATCAGATGGACACTAAAAGTTTCCATGTAGATTCATATATCTCTCTCTCTCTCTCTCTCTCATATATATATATATATATATATATATATATATATATATATATATATATATATATATATATATATATATATAATGGTAATGGTCGAGTTTGGAATTTCCTAACATAATTAGATAAAAAATGATGTATAGCCGATGAAAATGGTTTTATGTTGTTGGTTTTTTAAATAATATTAAATGAGGAACGTTTTTGGAGTTGTAAAAAGGAAAAAGAAGACGTTTTAATAGATTTTTCGTCTAAAACAGGCAATGTCGGCATCAAGCATACGAAAACGTGGATTGTGAAGTATGGAGTATTGAAACGAACTGTTGCAGTGAATTATAAAAATAATTTATTTAAGAAGTTTCCTGATTTTACAACTTGCGTTATCTCAATAAAAATACAAAAATTAAAATGTCTTTCATCTTTTTTTTTTTTTCATAGTAAAGTGAATTATGAAAATAAAGTGCTGGTTTCGTTTCGTACTTCCATTCCGGTCTCTTCACGTTCATTTTCTAGTTGTTCAGACTTCATTCTTGTAGCATATTTACACATTTCAAACATGTTTTTCTTCCGATTATATAGGTAATAATAAGTAGATTTTTACTCGAAATGGTTCTTCATTTAATATTATTTAAAAAAAACAACAACATAAAACATTTTCATCGCCTATACATAATTTTTTTAATCTTATTATGTTTGGAAACTCCAAACTCGACCATTGGCATATAGATAGATTTGGTTTTTGAAATATTTCTTGTCAATAAATTAACAATGCGATGAGAGATGGTGAAATAAAATGCTCCATGTTTTGACTTAAAAAGTGAAGAAAAAAGAGAGATAAATAACCTCATTCTTAGTGATTGTTTTTATCTTAACATCTTTAAACATCCACAACAGAAATACTCCGAGTAGAAAATATAGTATCCTTCACATACACAAACACGGCGCGCAGGTAAAAATGGCAGGTAATATTGACACGGGTAAAAATGGCACAAGTGAATAAATAGGAAAAACTGACACTAAGCAAGAACATAGAACAGTGGTTCCCAATCTTTTCTCAGACGACCCCAATCATGCACTTTGCAAACCAGTAATTCTAGATTAGATTTAGGGTTAGAGTAAGGGTTAAATACAAGACACATATGAAACACTATTACAAGCAATCATGGACCGCTGTCACGAGAGTAAGGACTTTCGTCACATGTACATATAATTTTCTTTTAAATTTGACAACCCTTTTAATGTTTTTCCCTTTATGTATTGAATTCTAGATTTGGTACTTATGTAGATTAGGACTCAAGCTAAAATCGACTTGGCGTCGGTTAGGGTTAGGTTGGGAACTTATCTGCATGAGTACCCTAGATTTTGATAAACTCATTATGAGATTTTCATCTATATTTTTTCCATGTGCCATTTTTTTCCTATTTATCCACTTGTGCCCTTTATACCTGTTCCATTTTGACCTAAATTCGCACAAACACATTAATAGAAAATTATCAAAGAACAACCAAAAGTTAAAATCTTAGAACAAAACGAACTCCTAAATCATTTTAAGAATAAACTGGATGAATTCAGAAAAAATGGTTTTAAATTAATCTACAGGGACATTGTTGGGGATCTATCTGATGAAATATTCAGGAGAATTTAATCTGTATATTTCTGTACGAGATCATTAATTAAAACAAGAGTTGATTTCAAATAACTTTAATTTAAGAGTTGGTACTTGTAAGGAATGGGCACCCAAAGGATTTCAGTTCTAATGGAGTCAGTTCAACGTATTGACGGATAATCTCAAGTCAGTTCCGGAAATTGCTAAAGCCACCTTCTTTTCTGTTTCTGTGACGAAGTTTTATTCAATTTTATTTTTAATTTTTTGAGGAGGGCTACTTTTTTTTTTTTTAAACCCTAAGCTTAATCTAACCCTTAGCATGTTTAGTGTTGTCTGCCTTTTTGTATTGCTTTTTTTTTTTCGGCTTTCAAATAGTAAACCGCTTCGGTCATTTCCGGAACTGAAGTCCCCGTCAACACTCGGAACTCCATAAGAACTAAACTCTGCATTTATTTGTTTTCATTTCAGAAGAGTGACAGTAGCGTCAACGGCAAACAATCCTGGATTTTTTTTTTTTAACTTAACGGAATTTAGTATAGAATTTCTCCAAAATAATTAATTAATAAATAACCCAAATTCAAAAGTTCAAATTAATTAATAGAACATTTATTGAAATAAATGTTTTTTTTTTTTTTTTTCAAAACGATTTTTTTGAGAAATGAAGAGAGAGATTGTTATACTTTTGCCCCGGTCAACGAGGAGAGGAGACCGCCGGGGAAGAGAGAGATTGTTACAACGCCAAGTAATCCCTGCTAGTCTATTATATAAAGGAGAGTTGTTTGTGTGTGTGTATGTTTGTATGTTAGCAAAAGGCTCCCGAGATACTCGACAGGCCGCCTTGAAGTTTACATTTTCTGAATTGCCCAGCTTTCAGATGCATAATATCGAAAATTTGGTAAAATAACATCGATCTCTTTGTGTAGAATGGACATGAAATCTGTGATGGGGGTGCTAGAATTTGTTCGTTTTTTCGTCGCTTTGCAAAACAAGCCCCAGACTTCACGTTCAACTGACCTATTTTTCGCTAGATTTCATACTCTCTTCGTTTGGTGCGGCGGGTAGCAATAAAGGACGAATCCCACGATTTTTTTTAAACGATGACTTAGATATATGTCGAAGGGCGGGGGGCGGCCGGGCAATACAGAGATAGTACTTTTAATAATAGAATATGTTATACATTTGCAACGGGGAGAGGGGGCGACCGGGGAAGAGAGAGATTGTTACACTTTGGCCCCAGGCAACGCTGAGTAACCTCTGCTAGTGTTCATATAAAGAATAAAACTGCCTAAGAATAGGGATTTGCCTTCTTCTTGTGTTTATAAACCAATAGCTATTTCCATGCAGTATAACTGATACTACTAGTCTTTTCATTCGATGGAGACCGGATAGAATGAACCTATTTAAAAATGAATATTAAATCAGACAAATTATTTTTCAAAGAAAAAGTTTCATGTTTTAAAAAATAAAAACTTTATGACAACACCATTTTATTATTAAGTATTTTGTTGTCTAGCCTACGCAAATTACACGAAATAATACATTTGCACTAATATTTCTAATAAAGTAATAGGCTAATTATATTCTGTGGTCGTTAATAATAAATACTGAAAATTTCATTAAAATTGGTTGATTTCCTGAATTTTGATGAATTTTTAAGTGAAGAGAGAGGTCAAAATGCCTATAGTCTGTCTGTTTGACAGATCTCGTTTGTTACTTTATAGCATGACGTCATTTTCCAGCGCTCTGGCCTCCTTTACTTACGATGACCGTGGGTTACACGAACAGTTTTTAAGAAATTAAAATTTGTGAAAATGAACACTTTCTTTTAAAATCTTATTTTTTTTAAACGAAATTACAATATAGTAAAAGTTTGTAATAAATTATATATATTAATATTATTTGAAACTTTGTGATTCAGGATTGTCTGCCGTTGTCGCTCTTCTGAAATGAAAATAAATTGAATTCGGTGCTGTCCCTAAAATGCACAAGTGTCCTGAAATCCTCTGGGTGCTCATTCCTTGCAGGTACCTAGCATTTTTCTTTCATTTAAAAGAAACATATTTTGAAATCTTTAGTTTAATAGATTAAAAAAAAAATACTAAACCAATACAAAGGATATTTTATAAATTTCTTTCTTCATCGTATATAATAAAAACAAATCATTAAAAATTGTTACTGGTTTTGTTTCCTTTTTAAGTCAGATTTGTCGTTTGTTTTCATTTGGTGCCAAACTGACGCCATTATTATTATGGACGTAATCACGTGATCGTTTTACCGTAAGTAGTTCAGTTTAAAAAACCTGCCGTTTTCTTTCTTTCTTTCTTTCTTCATTCATTCAATTTCGCGTGAGTGACGGTGAGATTTCCGTTCGTCTATAATTAATTCTTCTCGTTTAATGCCCAGTTGGAAAAGGATTTAATGGCGTTAAATTCGTTGACACAGATAAAGATTAGCCCAAAGAAAAGAAGGAAGGAAGGAATTAATTGCTCTATCTTTGGAAACACTGCAGCTCACCGTGTTCTAATTACATGATGCTTCGACCACTAGTTGAACCGCGAATCAAATATACATTTTTCGTGATAAATTACCCAATCTCTTACGTCGTTCTCACATGTAGAGTAGTGTTGAGACTGAGACAATGGAAAACTTAACTCAAGCTGTCGACAAATTATGTCCTCCCATAACAATCTTGTGCCCCCCCCCTCTTCTCAGTGGCCTGCAGAGGTCTAGTGATACCCGGGGCCAACTCCTTGATTGTATGTCCCCAAAACTCAAGTATAATTAAGCTTACTACTGAAAAAATATTACAAGGACAGGAGATAAGTTTGAACGTGATTGAATGCCCCTCTCACCCCTACCCCTCAACTAGATTAACCATTATTTTACTTCCTTATTATGTTTTAGACAAAGCTTGGATTTATTCGCATCCCCACCAATACGTGATGTGATACAAGATCGAGTTTAAAGTGGGAATCACAGCTCCCCTTAAAGGGAGTGAGGGGGTCACTCTGAACGGGTGTAAAAAAAGATTTGTTTGAACCCTTCGACATTCCTTAGCAGAGGCGCCTCAGGTCACAGGCAATAAATCTATCCCTCCTTCTTTCAGGGAGGAGGAGTCAAAGCCTGGGAGGATGGCTTTTTCAGCAAGAACAGAACATTTTATGATACCAGCCCAAGAAGCTCCTTGTTTTAGACAAAGCTAAATGCTATTTACTGTGGGGTATAGTTTAGGCATTTCGTTTTTTGTCTACTAATTGTTTGAGTGGCTTTTGGCCTTGATAAGTGGTGACCACAACCAGTTCTCTTCGTCACCTTTTTAGTTTCAATTTTTTGAATTTGAATAACTTAGATATGTATTTGTCAATTTGACGATTTGTTATAAGTTAAACAATTTGACATATATATATATATATATATATATATATATATATATATTGTGTGTATTTAGGCAGCATATTTTCATTTAGGCAAACATTATTAAATAACACGGAGTGGTTTTGTTTGATGCGACTTTATTTATTTTTTCAATTTTCCGAATTGTCCATCTAATGTTTCGGTCAAATTGATGTAAATATGATCCATGGGTTTCTTGTTCGATTCTTTTTTCTTTTTTGCAAGTACTTTCGATTTGAATCGTCAAATCATCTTCAGGCGGTATTAGTTTAGTGTCTTTACAAATTATGACTTTACTGTTGTGCTCATTTTTGAATTATAACGGCAAGTAGTTTATAACTTGAAAAAGCGTCTGTAAAGTTGAAATGTACATGAGAGCGTGATGGCGTTCTACACATATGAGAGATTTAAACGTTTGACTGTTTAAACCGTTAAGAAATTGATGACGTTAAAGAAAGTGCATACAATTCAAACGCATAACTACCTAATGGCTAAGAATTTGGTAATGTTAATTATTATGATAGACACTTTAAAATATTGCGACTAGTTTCATAATTGACATTATTAATTGTGGGATGTTTAGTTTTTATGTAGAGGGCTTCGAGTATTTTTAATTTTTTGATATTGGTATCGTGGTGTATTATTTTGGTATTGTTAACAAGGATGTTTCTATATTGGGAGGGGGTGCAATTATGTTTTTTTAGGTGTTGGCATATAGAGCTAGTGTCGGAGAGATGTAGAGTGAGTCTTTGTTGTGGAAGTGAAACCTATGTAAGAATTAGTTTTTTTATTATTGTCGGAGATACATTCAATACCGCCTGAAGATGATTTGACGATTCAAATCGAAAGTACTTGCAAAAAAGAAATTTGAAAAAATAAAAAAAGTTGCATCAAACAAAACCACTCCGTGTTATTTAATAATGTTTGCCTAAATATATATATATATATATACACTTAGCGCCTCTCCACCACCATTATTTGAAGGAACGTTTTGAGCCTGCTCTTGGCCTGCCAAGCCAGCGGGACATCCAATGAAACTACCTGATATCCCGAGTATAAGTTTTAAAAATTTGGCAGTTGAAAAAGATTAATAAAAAAGAATAGTATGACAGCAAAATAAATGTTTACATGAACTTTTAAATTTAAATCATATTTTGTCAAATGTTGAATTATGTATTTACTAAATAAACTTTTATTTGGATTATTTGGATTATTCAGACGACTGTTCTTATTTTGAATGTTATTCTCACAACGTTTTGGCCGATGTAACCTCCGACTTTCTTCAGGTGCATCTCATCAAACTCGAGAATCTGTATGTCGAACTTGGGAATATGTTGTGGTGCAATGTAATAATCAGTTCTAAGTGACAGTCTTCTGGAAGTTGAAGGTTCAATCCTTAGTATGGATGATAATAAGAATACAATTACGAATTACTTAAAACTTCTACATGGTCATGGCTAACGGAACGAGAGCAAGCTAACCCCGTGGATTAAGTAAAGGGTTTTGTTCGAAATTCCGTACAGATTTCCGAAACTGACATACAGATTTCCAAGTTTGACGACACGCACCTAAAGAAGGTCAAAGATTACATTGGCCGAAACGTTGTGAGAATAATACAATGTAGCAATCCTAATCTAAAAAAATTCTGAAACAAAAATTTATTTTATCTAGTAATTAAGAACAGTTTAGTCTGTATATTTATTAAAAAAAAATCAATTGGAAAGTTCAATAAACAAAGCTTAATCAATGACAGATTAATCAATGATGCTGAAAAAGAAGTAGCGATAAGAAATTGATCTCTGAATTCACGCTGTCACTCTTCTTTATTTGGTCCTTGGGCTCAGATGAGAATGTGGTTGAGTTCAGTGCTCAGGAGGCCATTCTCCTTTTTTCAGAGGTGGCAAAGAGAACCGGTTGTGGCCAGTTCTCATACCGTCTAAAGTTTGCCTTGACCTTGGCATCATTCTAATAACCTACTGTCTGCCCTGAATCATTAGCTCCTTCTTTACCAGGATAAGGCATGGTTCGGCTCAGGCCTAGGAAATGCACCCTCCCAGGCATTACCTCCTCTTTTGGGAGGGGGAGTTTATTGGTGGTGTGCCTCTACCGAGAATGTCAATGGGTCCATTCTCAGCTATTTTCGTACCAACCAGAGTGCCCCCTCAGGGGAGCTGACTTTCCTCTCTACGTTAAACTGTCTTCATGTTTAACCTTGTTGTAGTAAGAAGCGTGTAAATAGTGGTTACCCTCTTTTCTCCTCCCTGAGGGGAGTATCGCCTGAGGTACCCCTATCAGGGAATGCTGAAGGGTCCGATTTATGACAATTCAATACTGTCCCTGGCCACTCTTCCTGAATAAAGCTCAACCTTGTAATACATTAAGCCTATGTAAGGAGGCGGTTAACACGAGAACCTGGGGTTTGGGTAAGAATCTTTTCTTAAAGAGTAGAGCTGAGACGTCTTTCCTTTACTGACTGGATCTACTTCCTCTTTTTGTGAGCCGTGTCACGGTTTTTCAGCACCTGCTGTCCTTCCTTCTTTGAAGAAGAGGAAGGCCATAGATTCAACGTTCATGTCGGGGGGGGGGCGACATGGGGAAGCCTGACTTGGCAATCATTGACATGCTGAGAAACTGACTTTCTTTAGTCAAACCTTGATACAAGAGTCTGCGTGGGACCTTGTAGTCAAGAGTTCTTTTCCTGAACTCATCCTTAGCCTTTTGATCGAGGGCCGTCATAGACTGAGAGGTGAATTGCAGCTCTTCGTTTTCACGGCCTAGAAAGTAACTATGGAGGATTACACTTCGAACCTGCTTGATTAGCGGCTGAGATGTTCAGTATGAGGGTTATACTTTGAATCTGCTTGAGGAGCGGCTGGGATGTTCAGTATGAGGGTTATAACTTATACTTTGAATCTGCTTGAGGAGCGGCTGGGATGTTCAGTAGGAGGAGATGTCTCAGCAGTTTTGAGTACTCTCTGATCTGACGATTAGTCCGGAACATGTTACTCCTCAATGGCATACCCATTAGTTCAAACATAGTGTATATGGCCATGCTGCGAAAGCACTGAATTAGAAACGGCTGAGCATACTTTTTCAACTGCAGTGAACTTCAGTAATACCATATGAGCGAATTTTTAGAAGAAGCCCTTTCTGACAGACCTTGTCAAAGGTTTTGGATATATCAAGCGCTACCACCCTAGCTTCACCTGCCTTGTCCAGTGTATGATATATGCGTTCAGAGATAACCGTTAGGATATCCGCAGTAGATTGTGCTTGCCTAAATCCATACTGACGGTCAGAAAGAAGGATTGATAATGTTGATCTGCTGTGGGTTAGGGAGAAACAGATGCTGTTACTCGCCGTAGCTAGAATAGTGGCGTGGATGACATGTCTGAGGGGATTGCATGGGTTTGAACTTTTTTCAGATCAGGATCTGATTTCATACTTCAAACATCAGCTTACAGCTAAAATTAGATGTGATAGAATTCAACAAAAGGTGTGTACAAGTTGCAAGCTTGTGTGTGTAAAAGAGAGTCAAGTCTGAGTATATGTTACCTGCCTAAGCATGCCGCATGTGGTTCTTGGCCCTGTTGGACCCCAGCCCGGTTAAGGTAATCTCTTAGCTAGTTGAGTGAATGAGTCCTGTCCATTTAAAAAAAAAATTTGGTAATAGAGTTTCTCAAAGATACCCATGCCTCACTTTTATTTTGACCATGGCTCTCCGATTGTTTCTTATCTTGAAAAGACACTATTCACTCTTAAACTACATCCCTATTTCATTTCCTTCCACTTAAGTTCCACCCCCATTTAGAGATCGACTTGCTTTTATTCAGTTCTAAACGAACTAAAAAATAGTGGGATGTCTATTTTTTTTAGATAGGTTTGGGAGGGTCTTACTAAACATTTTTTTTTCTTTGGGGGCTGTTTTTTCCTGTCAAACTCCCCATTTTTTATCCCAATAAAACTGTTCATAAATAAAATAAAATTCAAACCATTGTGGATATTTTAAGTAGGTCATAGAGTAAATGTGGTATTGTGGTACTGCTGAAGTGAAAGTGATGGACAAATGGTGAAAGAATGAAAGGAACAGTGCTTGGATGAATAGGTGAAAATGCATCTAGTTAAGAGTAGGATAGGCATAGGATTGCCACCGACACACCATTCCTAACATTTTTTATGGCCTTGTGCCTAATTTGTAAGTGAAATTGATTTTTTTTATTTGTGAATAAATAATTCCAAGTGTAGTATCTGTACTTTTGAAATACAAAAATATCCTTACTCATTTGGTCCTATGCTATATGGTCAAGAACTGTGCGATCTTTTTACATTAAATTTATATAGTAAAGTGAACCCCCAATTTAAAATTAAACATTTAAAAAAAAAATTATTCAAGTATTTCCAGAGTGTTTGTATGTAATTACACGAAAAAGTAGCATCTCATTTTTATTTTTCTGTTGACAGCATGGCGTCATAGGATCAATTTCTTTCTTTCAAAACTATAAATTTTGTTTTCAACAATGAAGAACAAAGGGAAAAATATAATCACTGCAAGCTTAAAAGATATTTTTGCAATTTACTTTAAATGCATTAAAACAATAACAAAGAAAACTTGTTTAGTTCAGTTAGAATGTCGTTTTTAAATTCAAGGCTTGCTATCTCACCTAAATAAATAAATGACCTGACCTGACGATTGTAATTCAAGATGGGCAGTTCCCAGTTCATGGTATTTGTAGAATGGGGTCTGAGGGTTATCCTGACAGGTTTCCAATAGAAAATGAATTTAAAAAGAATTATTTCAAAGTCAAAGGAAAAAACAATTTTAATTTATATTGCATTTGATGTAGGTTTTGATTTGAGGATTTAGGTTTTTTTTAAACCAATTTTTTAAGGTAAAACAAATTTAACGTTTTGGTGGAAATAAAGATTGAATTAAAAAATGAGTTACTGAAAAAAAAATGGGAAATAAAATGTTTAAACTTATTCAACTGATTATATTGAGTTAGTTATTTAATTTAGTTAATGCCATACTAATTGTAACTGATTTTAATTTATTTAATGTTATACTAGTTCAACTGGTCCTTTTCAAGAGAGTTATTGAAGTTTTTTTTAATGTTTTATCAATTCTAGCTGGTCTTAATGTCATACCAATTCTGGCTGGTTTTAAGGTCATATCAATGCTGGCTGGTCTTAATGCATGCCAAAATCTAGATGATTTTAATGGCATACCAATTTTATCTGGTACTAATGTCATACCAAATCTAGCTGGTTTAAATTTCACACCAATTCTGGCTAGTTTTAATGTCATACCAATTCTGGCTGGTTTTAATGTCATACCAATTCTGGCTGGGTTTAATGTCATACCAATTCTGGCATGTTTTAATGTCATACCAAATCTAGCTGGTTTTAATGTCATACCACTTCTGGCTGGTTTTAATGTCATACTAATTCTGACTGGTTTTAATCTCATACCAAATCTAGCTGGTTTTTATGTCATACCAATTCTGGCTGGTTTTAATGTCATACTAATTCTGGCTGGTTTTGATCTCATACCAAATCTAGCTGGTTTTTATGTCATACCAATTCTGGCTGGTTTTCATGTCATACCAATTCTGGCTGATTTTAATGTCATACCAATTCTGGCTGGTTTTAATGTCATACCAATTCTGGCTGGGTTTAATGTCATAGCAATTCTGGCTGGGTTTAATCTCATAGCAATTCTGGCTGGGTTTAATGTCATACCAATACTGGCTGGGTTTAATCTCATAGCAATTCTGGCTGGATTTAATGTCATACCAATTCTGGCTGGGTTTAATGTCATTCCAATTCTGGCTTGTTTCAAAGTTCTACAATTTCTAGCTTGTTTTAATGTCCTACAATTTCTAACTGGTTTTAATCTTATACCGATTCTAGCTGATTTTATTGTCATACCGATTCTTGCTGGTTTTAATGTCATACAAGTTCTCTCTGCTTACACAAAAGCTTATATTGAATAATTATCTAACTATTATTTACAGTAGTGTTATTTATACATTTCTGATAAAAGTATTCAATAGTCTTCAGATTGCCTTGCTGAAATTTGGCCAGCCAAATTGTTTGGCTTTCTTGTGCACCCATTAATATGTTAGTTGAAAATGAATATTTGAATGTTCCAATATCAAACGAGAAAAAAAGTAACTATTATGCCTTTGAAAATCTACACGATCTCAATTATTACCATATCTGTGAACTAATTTATGTTGGGAATTTATAAAGCTTATTACACATGAAAGAAAGACATACCTTTGATCGCACATAAATGCAATTATTCATCTTCTAGACAACATAATTGAATGCAATGAGACAAACATGTAACTTGATTAATAACACGAGTTGTACAATTTTATTAGAGACGATTTGTATGTATTAGCCACTTAAAAAAATAGTAAAAAACTAGGGGCAGATAACTCACTCGTATACAAAGAAAGGATTATAAGTAGATAACTCTCTATTTACTGTGCGATAAATGCATTGATTAACAATCAGTTCTAAGTGACAGTTTTGCAGAGGTTGAAGGTTTAATCCTTACTACAGGCGATAATAACTAAGAATAACATAAGAAATAACTAACACTTCTATCTGGTCCTGTCAGACGGAATGAGAACAATCTACTCCGGTGGATTAAATAATGGGTTTAGTTTGAAATTCCGTATAGATTCCTGAGTTTGCCATAAGGATTCCAAAGTGTGTTGATGGCAAGAGAACATAACACAGAAAATGGAAAGAAACCCAAACACATGATTGCTAAATATCAATTCATATTTTTTTTTTTGCACAAATAGTAGCGAGGAAAAAATATGGACATGAGTATGTTTTTAATAATTTTTTTTTTATTATTATTATTTAAATATAATTGTTCTCAGTAATATAAATCAAATGCTTTTTTTTTAAAATAATCATATTTCTTTAGTTTCTAGTGATAGTGTCGAGGAATTAATGCAAATGAAATAAATTAACAGCATAATTCATACAAATACATTATATACGTTTTATTTAACATCAGAAAGTATAAAGGATTTAAAAGTTTGTACAACGATGAAGTGAGTCCAGAAATATTTTGGTTGAAATATTTTCAGCCGTGTTAAGCTCCTGCTGACGTGTGAGTATAAACAGTTAAGAGTGTGTCTATTTTCTTCCACGAGTTGTTTCAGGTAGTGCTTATTTGATGTGGAGAGTATGTACTATAACGTCGAATTTTGCTGCGGTGACAATTTATTGATACAGGACTGGAATGCTGACAATGTGTTCTTTCTTTATATAGTGTGAGTATCGGCTCCCAGCGGATTCACGCCAAATGTGTAATGGTTTATTTTATTGCTTTTGGTGAATATATTTTTAACTCTTCTTATTGGTTTAAAAAATTTTTTTTTCTTTTATTGATTTAATTTGGATTTTGAGCCGATTTTGTACTAAAATATGCCACTCCCTTTGTTTTTTATTAATATTTTTCTGGTGTTCGTACAGTGTTTTATTTATTTATTTATTTATTCATTTAAATTCTGAAAATTTAATAAGTTCAACAGGTGAGAAGAAAAGAAGAAGAAAAAAATCTTACAAATAAAATTGTCATTTTTCTTCTTTCTTTCTTTTCTTTTTCATCACACTTCAACATTGAACAATAATGCGCTTGTCTGGATAGACCCAGCCCAATTTTAAGTTTCCTCTTCTTTTTTCTTTTCTTTTAGTTTTATTCCATCGCCACCCTTATCTCCACCCCGTCCCCTGGAAGCGCACGTGCGTCTGTGTCGTTGTAGAGTTTGTGTGCCTTTCCTGTGATCTTTTCGTGTCTCTTCCCTCTCGAGTGAAGGGGAGAAATTGATTCGGCAAACATTTAGTCAGACGGGTTCCTTCCAGGTACACAAAAACAGCTGTACATCACAAATAACTGGAAGAAGAAGAAGAAGAATAAATAAATAAATAAATTAATAATGGAAGAAATCTGTAGCGTATGATGACTACAAATTTGCCTGGGAATATCTGCTGACTGTTCATCCAGCTATGAACATTTCTGCGTCGGGTGTTACTCATCACCTGGATAATATTTATCTTCCCCTTTTTCTGTACCTTGTATTTATTTTATCAATCAATCAAATGGGGCGGGGAGAACTGAAAGAACTGGTGTGTATAAATATGCATATCAGAATCAGATAATGTTGTCATACAAGAATAATATAAGGGTTTTATTCTTTCTTCAAATATGTCATCCTCCACTTTATAATAAAGACCAATGTGTATTTGTATCTAAATAAATATCCATACCGTCACGCGAAGGTTAGTGAGTAAACAAAAACTGCCGAGCGAAACCGTTTCAAGTGTTTAACGAAGGGAGAAAGCAAATAGCATGTCCGACAACTCTCCGCTGTCTGAAATTCACATGAAAAGAAATCATTCACTCTATTTCCATAATGAGACGTTTTCTTTCTTTTTATCTCTTTCTTCTTTCTATACCGATTGATACGTTTTTTCTTCTTCTTTAAAACTTTCCAGTTGGAGAAGCTTTCTTTCTTATTTCATTTTTTTTAACTTCACCGATTGAGACGTTATTTTATATTAATATTACTGCGAACACTAGTGAAGCATAATTTTTCCCCGTCATTTTTTATGGGGGGGGGGGTTGTACACTCGTTGTTTATATTCATCTTGTTTTGGTGATATTTATGGAATTAATAATCCAACATAATAAAAATAACAACACGAAAATTGTTTATATGTTTCGTCTTTATTGTTCAAAGACTTTCTCAAGATGATTGATGTGAAGAAAAAACATAGAAGTTCAAAAGTAAATAATTTTTTAAGCCTGTTGAAGATTCATGATTGAAACTGGGTGGACAAGTCAGGCAGGAACTGAAGTTTATTTATACCAAATATGGTTGGATTGCAGAAAGGATTGTGG